>CABEEJ010003353.1:3026-37920 GCA_901482245.1 Timema douglasi
TTTTTTTTTTTTTTTTTTAACATTTAGTTTCTATCATCGTGTCTTCTATTTGCTCCAGTTATAACATTTATGATAATTACTCCAATTGGGTATAGATAAGGAAGGCAGCATTTTATAGGTAATCTACCCGCATTTTCGTGGAAGGAGAAGAGGAAACCATTTTAGGGGAAAACACCCTCAGTAAACACCACCAAGAATCGAACCACCAATCTCCCCGTCATCAGCGGGACAGTATAGCGCGAGAGTAACGCCCTAGACCATTCATCCACTGAAGCGGGTTTATAAAATATAATATATTCATAAATACACACATGACAAAGTAACTCTAATCACAGAAACATAGGTGTGCGCAGGGCAGTTCATTAGGACGTGCATAGTAAGGAATTCCTCCGGGAGTAAGGGGGGTCCAGGATTGTAGTTGTGGCTAAGTGAAGAGAGAGGGGATGGGGAAATCAGGAGTACAAATTTTTAAGCTAAATTAGCATAGTTTGTATTCATCAAAAAAAAAGCTTAAATAAACCTATAATTATGTTTCTTTTAATCAACAACTAAAGTTTACTTTAAACCAAACTTAATAAGAAATATACCTAAAAATATTAAAGTTTCTCTATTTTCCTGTACTAAAGAATAAAATGACTATCAGCAAGTTTTATTGACTTAAATTCCTAAAGCACATCATCGTAATTAATTGACGAAACAAATTCTTGTTCAATGTACAAAATATTGAATGAGTCGAGGTTTTTTGAGTCATTGTATTTCTTAGTTTGTTTTTTACATACTCTAAAATAACTTTAGCTTTCTAAAATATTTTTAATTTCATATTACTCAATTCGGCATTCAATATGTAATGCATTTATCATCTCTATTTTAAAACTCAACGAGTGTATCATGCGATTAAATTAAAACGCAAATACACTTGTTTAGATATTAAGGTGTGCCTTAGAGCAACCAGCACACCCCGAAGACACGCCTATGCAAAACAATCGAAAAGGAAGTTTTTAACATTTCAGAAGATACACAGCTCAATACTTGTTTTATTTGTTATTTTTTTATTTTTAGCACCGCGTCTTATTGCCTGTTCAAATTATAGGTTTGCATGCTGATTATGCTAGTGAGTTAGGGATGAGGAAGGTTTCATTTAGAGGAAGTGAGCCCACGTTTGCGCTAAGGGAGAGTGGAAAATAATTTAAGTTAAAGACCTCAGTATGCTCGATTGGAATTTTAACCCTAATCTCCCTGTCATCGACAGTCTAGTCTATTACGAGTGTGACGCCTTAGACCATTCGACCACCAAAGCGGGCTGCTTATGAAAAGTTAAAGGGCTCTTATGACTTCACGTATAATAAGTTATATACAAGGGAACAAATTTACCATGTGTAGAAAGGTTACTGATCAACTGTAACGTGACCCACCCCAGAGACCGCATGATCTAAGGTGTCACTCTCGCAATAGACCAGATTGCCGATGATGCAGAGATCGGGGTTCTAAACCTGGTCATGTGTATTGAGGGTTGTTTTCCCTAAAAGGTGTTCCACTCTTCCTCCATGAAAATGTGGGTACACTTCCTCTAAATTCTACCTCCCTCATCCCTAACAAACTAGCGTAATTAATAGATAGGTGTACAATCCGGACGTGTAGTAATACGTGGTGACAAGAAACCGTAACTTATTAATCAATAACGAAACCGTTTGATTTTTCAAAGTAGCTGTATTTCTTTAAAATCTCCCTGTACTTGAGCACAGGAGGGAATCAAATATTCATGGACAGCTAAAGTGGCATCGAAAGTGATCGAAGAACACGTCCTTTGACAAGAGTACAAGTTCACTCTAGCTAATTCGTGTAACTTAAATCGTTGAACGATTCCAAGAGCCCGGTCTAAGCAACGCAGTAAGAGGGTCAAAAACTATCTTAAAATACAGGACAAAAAGAGGTAAAATCCAATTTTAACTCAAAGTGAGATAGTTTTTCCATCTGTAAGACAATCATGGTCTCTTCCTAATTCTCCTCAGATTATGATTAAAAGAGGACTTTGTAATTATTTTATTTTTTAAATAAAATATTTTCTGGGGGTTTTCTAAGGTTTGATATTGGCCTACATAAGTTGTCTTAGAAAATGTGAGGTGTGGCTTTGCACATTTAGGCCTTGTACCCTTTATATAGATAAAGGGTACAAGGCGAATATATATATATATGTATATATACACATATATATACATAAAAGAACATATTTATATATATATATATATATATATATATATATATATATGTAAGAACCTATTATTTTAAATTTAATTTGGACAAGATGTTAAACCGCGCTTGAACATTTCCTTGGAAAATATTATTTTAAGTGTATTCTGGCAAGCCGTTAATCCAACCTTGAACATTTCCTTGGAACATATTATTTTAAAGTGTATTCTAACAATATAAAAATGATGTATTATTTCCTGTTGGTGATCGAGCATCGTGCGACTGATAGACCTGGCTTGATTGATAGAACATCAGCGAGTTTCAAGTATTAACTAGTAAAATCTTGTTAGTTTAATGGTTGTCTAATTATTAGAAGCGGAGCTTCACTCCAGTCTAAGAAAAACCATCCCAAAGTGCATAGAATACGAGTCGTTTAGCAACGATCTACAAGAGAACTTGATCTATTTCGGGGGTTCCTACGTCGTGTGAGGCTCGAACTCGGTTCCATAAGCAGCTCGCGAGTTACCTATGGGTCTCTAATGCTCCCGCATCACGCGATAGTAGTCCTTTGTTATCTGTGTGTAGTAGTTTAGATATTATCCTCAATAAATAGAAGTTAGTTCGCTATCAGTTGAATGTTATTCACTCCCACACATCACCCAATCCTCTAGGATTCCAACCCCTTACTGCTCGGGGTCCAGCCATTCAAATAAAGTAATACAAAATCCCTATACACTTATATCCGGAAAGCTATGCTGATACTAGTAATTGTGTTCAAAGTTTCGGCATACAGAACCGGGAGAGCAAAGCTGTTTAAGCATATGTGTACAACAGGTTGCATAGAAGTTAGGCGTGCGGCACTACAGACCTCGACATCTTAGAGTACGGCAGCAGAACTAACCACAATATTAATAGTAAACAACACACAAGTCCATCTATAGATGCGAATACATTCTGAGGATCATCATTAACGGTCCTACATCACAGAAAGTGCTTGCTATTATTACATGTGCAGTGCCACGCGCCTAACTCCTATGCAACCTGTTGTACACATATGCTTGAACAGCTTTACTTTCCCGGCCCTGTACACCGAAACTTTGAACATAATTTAATGGTATTTTCATAACTTTCTGGATATAAGTGTCTAGGGATTTTATATTACTTTTGGTTCAAAAAAGCCATATGTGCAGTTTGAGCTATGAATTCACGAACATCATGCGTGTATACACCTATATATTTAAATTGTGTGTGTGTTTCCACATCCTCCAGAAGCCTCTAGATCACTCAGAAAGCTGAAACTTTGCATACTTATAATATTATAGACCACGGGACAGAACCTAACGGAGGTGGATTTTTTCAATTATATTTTTTTCAATTTTTTATTTTTATTTAATAAAAATAAAATTGACAGAACTGACAGAATGATACTTTTTACAAACAAAGCTCAACATTCCATGCGCTTTATCAAATGAAGGCTAGGTTTTGCTATGTTAGTTAATATTATAATCAACATGTCGTAAACTAGTCTGTTTATAAAGTTTGATATAACGACTTAGCTTGATTTTCAAGTACTTGGAGTGAGCTTTGTTTGTATGTCAACGGATAATGTATTCAACCAAAATGAAAGGAAAAAAGACTTTAAAAATCTGACAGCTTCAAGTTAAAAAAAATATATTTCCCGGCTGGTATAAATAATTATTTTTCGATAAATATCCAACTCTAAGCTTGTGTACCTTTTCGCAAGTTCATTTGATCCGATTTGTTTTAAGAGGTAACATTTATTTGAAAAAATAAGTTTCTTTCGATGTTTCTTATTTTTATTTGAAGTGTCTGTATATTGAAATTATTATTATTATTATTATTATTATTATTATTATTATTATTATTATTATTATTATTATTATTAGCACCGCGTCTTACTACCCGTTCGGGTTGTACGCACTTACGCTAATGTGTAATGGTAGGGTGATTGTGAGATGAAATGAAGGGCCTACAGCTTAACGTGGAATCCGAACCACGGTGGAGGCCTGGCATTTGTATATTGAAAGAAATACCGAAAAATAATATTTGTGCCTAAAATTTATGCTGCAGTTTTATTAGGATTTTAAAATAAGAACCTCTTAGAATAATATATATTAGAACACATATTAGAAATGACTCATGCCTCGATCCACGAGTCCATCTGTGCAGGCCTTTACATAGATGAATTCTTGTGAAATCGCCTATTTATGTTATTCCCTTAACTCAGATTTTTAGATAATATTTTTGGTAGGAAGAAACATTTAGAAAATACAAATATATTTTTGCGATTCCATCAATAATATTTTACTATATTGTTAGTGTTGTCTACAATAATATTATAAAGAGGAAAGTTTTTTTTTGTAATGGATAAACTCAAAAATTACTGGACCGATTTTAAAAATTATTTCACCAATATAAATCTTCATTATCAGCGAGTAATATAAGCTATATTTTAATTTGAAAATAATGCGGGGGTTGGGGGTGGGGGGGGAAGAGGGAAGGGTTTAGTGAAATATATTTTGTTGGCTAACAAGCTAAAAGTTAAAAGATAATTATAAGAAACAGTTTATATCTGATAATAAATGCTTAATATTTACATGTTGTGGACAAGACCATTTGTTTTCTTGTGTAATATATGTAAGGCTCTTCCTTTTAAAATTTAACTGTAGAATCCACGGCCTAAGAAAACATTTTTAAGTTATGGGGATATAAATCGTTCTTGCACAAAGTTAGCCCAGAGGCTGCAATCATGTACCGTACGTGTGACGCGCGCGCGGCGTTGGTCGGTTCGTTCAATATTAAATAGATGGAGTGGGGAGAGGGTCGTTTCACCCCCCCCCCCTTTTTCACCCTAACTAAATCCAATCTGGTAGAACCATTCTCCTCTATACACAACTTTAAGTTAACTGTTCACTGTTATATATCCGACAGGTATGCAAAACATGAGAGCATTCAAACAGACAAGTCTACATTATTACGATCTAATAATAATCCTCAGTTCTAAATGAATAATGTGATTGTATATAATCTCCGAGTCCCAGTTTGAATCCCAATCAAGTGCATCAGTCTGAAATGTTTACATTATATGGTTGCCCAATTTTATTTTCAAGTGTGAAGTTGTAAAAGATTCCTCTTCGTCATTTTCTATTAAATTTTTGTTTAATATATCAAATTTAAATCGGTTTAGCAAGAACTATGAGAATAATTTTCTTAAATGCGGCTTCTTTATTGAAAATTTGTAAGCTTTGATATGACAATTCTTGAAGTTTACTTGTATTTAATATATACACATATTTTTTAATATTTAAATTTTAAGATATACTAACTACTTGTATTTAATATATACATATTTTTTAATATTTAAATTTTAATATATATAAAACACAAGTACACTTCAAGGATTATCATATCAAAGCTTACAAATTATGTGTGTGTGTGTTTGGAATAACTCAAGAGATTTCTGTCTAAATAAATGGTCGTTTTCTGAAATTGCAGTTTCCCCTTTAAATATTTGTATAGTTAGGGGCAAAACCTCTTTTATAACCTTTGAGGTTGTGCACCCTGAAATAATTGTCGAAAAGAATAGCCTCGTGTTTTAAATATAAAAAGAAGGCAATTTTATAAAATGTACAATCATTTTAAAAATTATTTTAATTTGGTAAAGAAATATTTTTACTTCTACAGTCCTCGGCCGTTGACACGTCAAGTCGTCGGGCTTAAGACATCGGACAACCATTTATTGAGGTAGACCACCTCGAGGCGCGAACGCTTTTAAGGCGAGGTTGTAGGAAACGCAAGTTAAGGCCGGTGTTTTTGCAGTTGTATCAAAACTTTTTGGCCAAAATAAATTAAATATTGCTCCAGTATAAACATAAAATTTAATTTTCTTCACGTGGTGATATCAATATTAAAGAATATCTGTCAAGAGTATGCTGGAATTTAATGATAACTTTTTCTATTTACATAAAAAGTATGTCATCTAATGCCACCATGCTCATGACAGATATTCAAAAAATGTTGATATCACCATATGAAGGAAATTAAATGATATGTTTATACTAGAGCATTATTTTATTTACATTGGTAGAAAAATGTTTTGCCATAAAAAGTGTAGAAAACATGACTTTTATCGTGCTCCCTGTATTCCCACCTTAAATTGACTCTACGTGTAATGTTAAAATAGGCAACCTTTGAGTAATTAATACATTCCATTATAAGGGTAATGCCCAAAGCTAATAACTCCATTTGCTGGTAAAGCATATGTCTCAAAACCATACTAACGAGTGAATAATCCCTAGATAGGTTTATTTTGTAAGAATGATATAGGGGTGGGGTAGTAAGGGTGGAGGGAAGACTCTAAATTGCTTAATTCATCCTACAGCTGAGCTCATTACAAATGTTTTTAAATGAAATTTGATACAGTCATAGCCTAGAATTACCTTAATTGGAAGAGAAAGTTAATATAGAAATAAAATAATATACTTCCATACTGTATACATCCTGGAATAAAAAAAAATACTGCCTCACGCTCTTTTTTCTTGAATTTTGTTTTTTGTAATACAACCACACAAAAAATGTATACAAAATAAAAATGTTTTGAAATGTAAATTTATATGTTCATGTTCTAAAATAAATATATCATGCTTGAAAGAATCAAAATTAGAATTTTTAAAAAGATAGAAGAATAAAACACCTTTCATAATATTCCAAGAAGTAAAAATGTTTTCCCTTGCATGTGCTATATTTTTATCCTTCTCTTGTTGTTTTTAATTTAAAATAATTACAACATGAAACCAACTTTGCTATTGAAAATTAAAATATCCTACTAAAAGACTGCGGTGTATTTCGTGAATAAGGTAGTAAGATCATTAAGAAGAAAAGAATGATTTAAGTAAAAAGAAAGTCAAGTAAGTATTTTCTATTTTTTATTTTGAGAAGTTATTTTTAAACAGTTTTACGATCAATATAATTTGGAATTATCTGATATAAAATAAATATGCCTTATTCTCGTTGATAAAATCATCACAAATCTATGTACTAATATCGGCTTTAAGAAATCTAACATAAAAAACACCATCTGGAATAAGTTAAGGATGTTGCTTTAATATACGGATTGAAGGGGGCGCATTATAAACCAATAAATCATCGGCCCAACGTCATTATATGAAATACTTGTAAATCTAGGATTCAATCCCAACCGACTGTTTTGAGGCGAGTGTAGAAGGGCAATATCGATCGATCGGTTTCTTGACTAAACATTAAGTTTGTCTAGTCCACGTATAAAACAAATCAAAGTTCCGCTGAAAAACACCTGTATAATTACATAGTATAAAGCAAAAAAATTAAGCTAAATGTTAAATCTCTTTCATTACAAAGGCAGACCCAAGTTTCACATTAATAAGACAGGCTTAGGATATTTTTATTGAAATGCTTTTTTTTCGTCGTATTTTAATAGCTGTTCAGGGTAAATGCATATATAATAATTACTATAATAGTGAAGGGATAAGGAAGGAAGCATCTTAGAGATAATCAAGCCACATTTGCGTATAAGGAGAGTGGGAAACCATTTAGGTAAGACCTCCTTTAGGAGTCCCGACAGGAATTAAAACCCCGATCTTCCCATCATCGGCAGGCCAGTAATAAAACGACTTAGACCATTCGGCCACTGAAACGGGTTATTGTAACGCTAAGTTTTGTTCTGGTTAGATTTGATAAGTTTAAATGAGCCAGTTCTCGTAACATGTATAATATTTCAATGTGGCCCGCCAGCCTAAAAGGTTTAACCCCACCCCCCACCCCCCTTTCCACGTGCAATAGGGGGTTTGGGGAATAGGAAAGTACAGGTCACATTGATGAAATGTAACCTTACATCATCACAGTCTTTTGGGAACGAAGGGTTAGGTCAAAGGTCATAGAAGTTCATTTCACTTGGTTTTATTGTTAATCAATAACACACTCTTTTTTTTCTGCATCGCGTCTTAGTAACCATCTAGGTTACACCCATTTAATTAGAATAATGGGTCTGAGATAAGGAAGGTAACATTTTAAAGTAAATATACCAGCAGTTGCGTGGTGTCATAGCGAGAAATCATTTAGGAGGAAAAAATCTCAATTCACCCGACTTAAATTCAAACCTCGATATTCCCTTCATCGATAGTATATTCTATTGCGAGATCCTTAGACCCTGCGGCGACCGAAGTGGGCTAGTAAGGAAATAAGAGAAATTTCAGTTTTAAAATGTGGTTCTCCCATTTACGACAATAATCTCCAGGGCAACGTGGTCGTTGGACTAAAGTTGGGTAAAAGATGTCACAAAACCTTATTAAAAATAGATCGGTGTTTTTATAGCGTTAGGATTTTATTAAACGCTTCTATTATTGCGCTTAAAACTATTCCTGAAACCTTAGCTCAGTCGGCAGCCTGTCTAACTACTGAGCTAAAAGTCCCGGGTTTGATTCCTGGAATGGCTGAAAGATTTATCATTGGTGAAATGTGGATCTACTCAGTGATGAATTAACGGCTAGGGCCTGAATTTTGTTTCTGATTCTAGATTTAAATTAGTTAATAGGTCTTGTGCTGACATAATTAGTCTGTTCAGAAAGTTCGCATTCAACAAAACAAAAGCTATGCTTAGTCAACAGCTTAACCAAATAGGTATTAGTGGAGAGCCTAGCTTAGAGTAAGTGCACCCAAGATTACATGGAGATAGTAAAGGGAAAATACAGTTATAAATAGAATAGCTGGTGAAAAAACACCCCCAGTGGACCCGGCTGAGATTCAAACTTCAAACTCTTTGTCACCAAAATTCCAAAATTTCAGTGAGACTGATGAATTAAATGCATTGATTTCATAAATTTGTTAGAAAAATAATTCGACATCAAATATAAACACAGAACAAGTTCTCACACCTATAATCTTTCAATTATCTTCTATTTACCAGGTCTTACTACCCGTCCGATATATAAGAATTTTAATTACGTTAATGGGATAGGAATGAGAAAGATAGGATTTAAAGGAAATGTGGAGAGAGATTGAGAAAGAGTTTAGGGGGAAACTCAGTACACCTGGCCGGGATTCCAACCCCTACCTCACCTCCAACGGTAAAACCAATCAGTAGAGCTTTATACCTAGTGCACTTTCCCACCGATGTGGGTTCCACCAAATAAAATAACAGGAAACAATAGGAAAATCGCAACAGAGCAATAGATCCCTACATCTAAAGTTGTTAATCAGTTATGATGTGCACTAGAGAATGCCATGGTGATCATGGTGACCACTGTAGAATGGCATGGTGATCACGTTGATCACTTTGGAATATCATGGTGAACACTATAGAATGCCATGGTGATCGTGGCGAATACTATAGAATGCCATGGTGATCGTGGCGAGCACTGTAGAATGCCATGGTGATCGTGGCGAGAACTGTAGAATGCCATGGTTATCACTATAGAATGCCATGGTGATTATGGTGAGCACTTTGGAATATCATGGTGAACACTATAGAATTCCATGGTGATCGTGGTGAGCACTGTAGAATGCCATGGTGATCGTGGCGAGCACTGTAGAATGACATGGTTATCACTATAGAATGCCATGGTGATTATGGTGAGCACTTTGGAATATCATGGTGAGCACTATAGAATACCATGGTTATCACGTTGATCACTTTGGAATGTCATGGTGAACACTATAGAATGCCATGGTGATCGTGGCGAGCACTGTAGAATGCCATGGTGATTATGGTGAGCACTTTGGAATATCATGGTGAGCACTATAGAATGCCATGGTGATCGTAGCGATCATTGAAGAATGTCATGGTGAGCACTATAGAATACCATGGTGATCATGGCAAGCACTGAAGAATGTCATGGTGAACACTATAGAATGCCTTTGTGATCATGGTGAGCACTGTAGAATGCTATGGTGATCATGCTGAACACTATAGAATGCCTTTGTGATCATGGTGAGCACTGTAGAATGCTATGGTGATCATGGTGAGCACTATAGAATACCATGGTGATCGTGGCGAGCACTGTAGAATGCCATGGTGATTATGGTGAGCACTTTGGAATATCATGGTGAGCACTATAAGAATGCCATGGTGATCGTAGCGATCATTGAAGAATGTCATGGTGAGCACTATAGAATACCATGGTTATTATGGCGAGCACTGAAGAATGTCATGGTGAGCACTATTAAATGATCATGGTGAGCACTGTAGAATGCCATAGTGATCATGGGGAGCACTGTAGAATGCTATGGTGATCATGGTGAGCACTGTAGAATGCCTTTGTGATCATGGTGAGCACTGTAGAATGCTATGGTGATCATGGTGAGCACTGTAGAATGTCCTTGTGATCATGGTGATCACTGTAGAATGCCCTTGTGATCATGGTGAGCACTGTAGAAATGCCCTTGTGATCATGGTGAGCACTGTAGAATGTCCTTGTGATCATGGTGAGCACTGTAGAATGTCCTTGTGATCATGGTGATCACTGTAGAATGCCCTTGTGATCATGGTGAGCACTGTAGAATGCCATCGTGATCATGGTGAGCACTGTAGAATGTTCAGACCAGAACTCGCGATTCAGAGACTATTGTTTCACCTTCTTAAACTTTAACTCCAGTCCTTTCAAAGTTTATTACCATTCTAATGAAAATAGATTCGTTGTTTGTGTGCACAAACGTGTAGTCCCACAAGTAAACAAATACAATTACAGTGTTATTCCTTTGATAAGGGGAGAAAAAAGACATTTAGTTAATAAAGCAGTGAGCTACGGAAACGTACAAACGAAACACAACAAAGTAAATTTATAAACAAAAAAAACTAAACACTCTAAGGTATGAATGGGAATGGGTCTGCTCTGTTAAAACAACCCGAAGCAAAGAGAATTACTAAACCACCAAGAAGCAAAGAAAAGAAAAAAAAAATAGAAAGTGTTAAGATATTTGAGAACTAGCAGCGAGCTTTTATGTTTACCTTGAGATAAGAAGACTCGTCCTAGTTTTCTTTCCTCTTTTTCGTATTGACGTGACAAAGGGTGGTTGTAAGTGAAGGGACAAAATGAAGTATAATCTTAGATTGAAGAGAGAAGAAAACGACACATACCCTTGTATTTTCCCGCTGACCAAGACGGAAGGAAGCGTGAGTTAAGGTAACTATAATGGCGGTTTTCATAACAAAAAACTCTTCTTTTTTTTTATGCTTGAATAAATAAATTATTTCTCCTGTAGATATATTTTATCTGTTTAATTTTCTATGAATAATAATTCAAACCGTTTTTGAATATTTGTTATGGGAATGGAAAATATTACTAGGACTTTTTATTTTAATTTAAAAAGTTTACTCATAACATGGCATTAAGCTCATGACAAATATTAAAAAACTGTTGAAATTACTTTGTGTATAAAATTAAGCTAAACGTATATACTAGAGCAGTATTTTATTTGTTCCCTCCCCCCAAAAAAAAAATGGTATATAAACTATTAAAATACTGAGCTTATTTCAGGTCTCATTCCATCCCAATTTAAGGAAACGAAACCTAAGTGAATATACTCCGCAGTGGCGCAGGAACGTTTTTATTTGGGCAGGGGAGGGGGAGGCTCAATATGATCATGTGCTGTTATAGGGGATAACTTTTTTTGGGATTAAAAAAATACCATGAAAATGTAATATCTAACGGTTTCATTGTGAATTTGTCTCATTTATTTTAGGCATGCCAAGCATTAGAGTAAATTCACACAAAACAAATTAAGAAAGATTATATCTGATGCGACTCAATTAAAAATCATGAAACACTATAAATTAAAGTAGGTTTCTAACTACCTTTGTCCTATATTCGTTACTAGCTATAAAACCACTAATTAGTTTTGCAATTTAAAGTTTGTTGAGCCTCTCAGCTTATGCACTAAGCAGACACAGGTGATTTAGTTTACATTGCCTCGTCATGAAGCGAGGGTAATTTTTTATACGTTCAAGCATTGAAAACCTTCTTTCGTCACTCAGAGTTTTCAAAATCTTTTGAGTGTGTGCTCCAAGAACATTTTATTTTTATTATGTTAACTTAGTGTGAACTTTGTATCTTGCTTCAACAAGATTTTTACATTGTATAAAAGTTGTATTATATTATTTGGCGGCGAGGGGGGGGGGGGTAAAAATGATACGTTTTACCCCCTTCAATTTGGGGGGAGGGGGAATTTACCCCCGTGCCTCCTATTCCTGAACCACTGCTCCAAGGCACTGGTGAATCAGAGAAACACCACAAATACAGTCTACCGACCCAAAGTATCTGGTCCCCATCCGTGACAAACCCGACCCAATCTACCACTACCCGCGGCGGTCGGAAGTTGACGTAGGAGATCGGATATTGGAAGCCTTCGTTCGAGGAGGGCGCACCCACACCTCCGCTGCCTATGACGGGGAATAAACAGGGAAATATGACTAAATTCGGGTAGACAAGAGGAAAACAGACGTCACGTCTCGGGACGAGTTTTGCAATAAACTAACCAAAACATCGGAATTAGAAATCTCGTTCCATCCTTTTACGGTTTTCTTCTTAGGATGTACGTTCACCATTGTCGACTTCCGTCTTTAGATTAGAATTAACATCTTCTCAAGTGTTTCACCAAAAAAAAATCACATGGATTGGAGGTGGTGACGCAACGTGGTTACTTTCAGCATTCATACAGCTGATCAAATTGGTAATGAGAATGACAAATTGTAACGTCCTTCGGTAGTCACGTGATCTAGTGCGTTACTCTCGCAATTAATTGGATTGTCGGTGACGGTAAGACTGAGTTTCGAATCCTGGTAAGATGTATTGAGGGTATTTTTTCCTAAATGAGTTTTCACACACCTTCAACACAAATGCAGGCGAATTTCTTCTGAATTATACCTTCCTCATTCCTATCCCATTAGTTTAGATATACGGATAGCCTGAACGGGTAGTAAAACACGGTGTGCAAAAAAAACACGGAATCGTTAGTATTATCTAGTGCAGTGTTTCCCAAAGTTGGGTACGCGTACCCCCAAGGGAATGCAAGGATTTCAGAAGGTAAGTGATGTACGACGGTGTTTTACTAACAAATAAATATTTGTTGGCTATAGCTGTATAATCACCCTGTAACCTTGTTAAAGTTACTTGCTAAAAAAAATTACAGCTAGTCACATTTTTAAATGAGAACGGTTGCGCCCCAAACCAAATGTTAATTTTAAGGTATTGGGCTGGACGTATTCACAATTCACAAACTTATATCAGCAGGGGAGAGGCCTCTTGTTCTATTGATCAGTGCCCCTGGTTACTAATCTAGAGGTCCCAGGTTTGATATCCAGTGGTACCATATATATTTTTCCCGAAAGGAGAACTGTTCCCATGGTCATTATGGTCTGGTTAAATAGGGTCCACACTTTCATAATCACTATCATTACATAATCTTCTACCCACCTCGGTAGCGTAGTTAGCTAACGTGCTAGTTTAGTGTTTAGCTAGACTGTCGAGGACGGGGAGATCGAGGTTCAAATCTCACTCGGGTGAACTGGGAGTGGTTTTTCCTAAATATTTTGTCACTATCCCCTCCCACAAATGCGGCTTAACTCCTTCTATATTCAACCTTCCCAATTCCTAACCCATTAGCGTAATTAGGACTTAAGCTTATAACCCAAACGGTTAGTTAGGCGCGGTTATAAATAAATAAAAATACATCATCTCATTGCCTTACTGGTAGACAACCTTAATAGATACACCATGGGAAAAATTTTGTGCCACCAGGAAGACCAAAAGTTTACATATAAGGCAACCTAACTAGATTCTGCTTCACTCAAGGTAAAATATGTCATACGCTTAAGAAAAGGGCGGGGGTAAGGGGGGGGGTTGAATAGAACAAATTATGATACACTCATTTCCTCTGTGTAATGGACAATGGATAAAGGGGGTGAGAAATGTCGGAGAATGGCTGTTCTTGTTTGAAATACTATTTTATCTAGGTCCAACAAATTAAATCCTTAATAAATGTGAACTGTTAAAATATTGCTAACGGTGGTCATATTTAACTCATTTTATCAATGGCAAATTTTGAATTTACCCCCCATCCACCTGTAATTAAAACCATAATAGCTCGTAGGGAGATATGCCCCCTCAGCTCAAGCCTGCTCCTTAGGGACTTAAGGTGAAAGTGTCGGGGACGTGAAAAAAGACCAGTTTTTTGGCAGTTTTTATAGCAAAACATTTTTTTACCCAAAATACAATATCGCTCAAGTAGAAACAAAGAGTTTAATTATCTTCACATGGTGATATCAACAGTTATTGAATATCTGTCATGAGCATGGCGGCATTAGATGAGAAACTTTTTTAATTAAGAGAAAACGTTGTCATTAAATTCCAGAACAACCTTGACAGATATTAAACAACTGTTGATATCACCACGTGAAGAAAATTAAAGTATATGTTTCTGCTGGAGCAATATTTGATTTATTTAAACTAAAAAAAAAGTTTTGATACAAAAACTGCAAAAAACACTTTTCTCGCGTCCGCTATATCCCACCTAAGTGTGTTCAGAGGGCTGGAGTGAGTCTAAATTAGTGTGCAAAGTTATCCTTATAGCGTTAGGGACGGAATATAAACAAAATATATTTACATTCAAAGTAAGACCCTGATTTCCCAAAAGGTTATGAGTGCTTCGGTGTAATACACTCGGAATATGAATTATTAGTGATCACTTCCTACCCACAGTCAAAACTTTCATGGCAAGAGCTTTCTATGACAGTTACAAAAATAATTACTATATCTACTTTCACGTATTTTTACGTCAGTTCATGTGATCTCCATCTGTCACTTTTTAAAGATATTATCAATAACTATAAAGTAACACAAGCAATATACCTTTATAATAGAACTTTATCAAAGTTGCCAGCAAAAAAAGCTTTATGTATTTTTAGTAGTTTGCTTCTTCCAAAATCTTACTTTATTAACGACGCTACCTACCAAGAAGCGGGTCCTAAAAAAACGCCATTGGCGTTGTAAAACCATTTTTTAGATATATTATTGGTGCTGCTTACTAATACATCGATTTATTTTGATAACTGTACTTTTAACAAAGGGTTGGAGATAAACCGGCTTGTTAAAAAAAATTAGGGGAAGAGGAGCACATTGTGAAGTAAATGTGGTTCTACCCTAGGCCTACAATCATTTGTAACGATAAAAAAAACACATTGGTAACGCCCTTCTAAATGCAATAAACACTATTTTATTCCAATGTTTATTTCTACTCTATCATCTAATACACAAAATTGCTTTTTGAGTATGATTGACGGGGCTTGTATAAGTAGAATTTCCTTCTGTTTATGAGAAAATATTGCAATGTTTTTTCGTTAATACACCCGTTATTTATATTTAACGGATTATGAATTTTAATTAATGTGAGGGAAAATATCAAATATATATTCAAACACACATTTATACGTCAGTTTTATGGTGGCTTCAAAACAGAGTATAAGTTCAAAAAATCATGTAAATCATTACAATAAAAAGATAGTGTTTACACCGCGTCTTACTAGCCGTCTGGGCAATTTTCCCACGGGTTGGTTTGATGTGATTTCTATCCATCCGGAGCTGGGTATGAAGTCGGCCCTTCGACAGGTATAAATCACATCTATTAAGAGCGTTTAGACAGTGTGGAGGTTCCTCATTGCCTGCCATACTGAATTTCTATGAGTGAGTGTGAAAGGGCCTACCAATTTTACCGGAAAGGTGTTTTCACATACCTTCCAGGTTTTCTTTACAAGCCATAATCGACATGGGACAGGATGAATGAAGGCTTTACTTCTCCTCCAAATGAAGTTGTGCTATGGATTTGTATTTCTCTTGAAAAATACATTAATCTCAGCTGGGTTTGAACCCACGAGCACCGGGTCCTGAGGTGAGCACTTTACCCCCAAGAACCCCGAGGTCGACATAATTACATTAATAGGAGATAAACCAGAAAAGGAGAATTTAAAGGGGTTTTTTAAATTTATTTGAGGTTTTTAACGTGCACTTTCTGAACCGAATGTTTATATAACCACACGACTTATAAAATAACTTATATCTATAACAAACACAACACCAAGCCCCCACTCATTAATTCATCATTGTGAAGGGGGAAACACACATTTCACCAATGATGTATTTTACGGCCATGCTGGGAATCAAACCAGAGACCTTCAACTAAATAAACAGATACACTACCGACTCAGCTAAGGTGTCGGAGAATTTAGAGGAAATCTACCCTTATTCGTGTGGAGAGAAACTAAGAAACTCTTTATAAAAAAAAACTCAACACACCCAGTTACGATTCTAACCCCGATCTCCACATTACCAGCAAACCAGACTATATGAGCTTGACGTTTATTCCGCGTGCCCACAGGTGAGAGTGAAATCGTATTAGGTTACTTTAACTTTTAAAAGGGTTTATCTAGCACTCATCCTAAATTAGTGGCGTAACAGATTAAGCTTACCCCCTCCAACTGCAAGATTTATTTTCAGACCCCCTTTTACAAGTCATTAAGCACCTTAATAAATGTTATAAAATAATTAATACCCTAAATAATTACTATTTTAGTAATCACACCTTACAATGATTGTTTTAGCCTCAGTTTTGTGTTGGGAACGTCATCAGTCAGTCAGCTCGACCGCATGAAGATTAAAAAAAAAGTCTGCAATATTTAAAACTGAATGAAATAATTGAAATAATGCCATAGCTTAGTTATAGTGTACAACACTTTATGATAAACATATTCAACAATTTAACTTGTCAAATAATCAGAACATAAATTATTTGATTACAATTATTTTCATCAAATTTATAGTAATTTAGGCCTCCACCGTGTTTCGAATTCCACGTTAAACTGTAGGTCCTCCATTTCATCTCACAATCACCCTACCATTACACATTAGCGTAAAGTGCGTACAACCCGAACGGGTAGTAAGACGCGGTGATAATAATAATAATAATAATATAGTAATTTAAAGTTTCCTTTCGCGGGCCTCCTTATACCATTAGGCCCCTCCACATTGCAGGCCCTGCGGGCCTTAGTGTTGCGCCACTGTTCTGAATATACACTTCTAAATAAGGACAATTTTTCCGGACTGTTGAATAATCATAAAAAGGTACTTTTCGGGTAGTTTTGAAAAATATATATGTTTCTATATTCATGTACCTCACGCAATGTGCTATGAAGATAGCATCTTTTATAGATGGAAGATAATTATTGTGATCATTTATCAATGATGACTACTAAACATTAAACAATTAATTCAAAGATCACTTGTATATTGATCCGACTATACTTATGATATACAAACAAATAAATCTAAAATGTGGAGGGATTTCTTTAGACAATGATTCCCGGAACCATACCAAACCACCGATTTTCATTTAAAAAAATAATTAATGCTTTTTACATCAATAATATGACTAGAAAATATTAGCTGCATAGAAAATATTCAAAGGTGAGAGTTTTTAATTTGAAATCAAAATTAGAATACTAATTTCTACCCAGGTTAATTACATTTCTAGTTCACATTTATAAAATATAAAGGCTACAGTTGAGCATGGCGTGTCAACTGCCCAGCTAGAAATATTTTAATTTGTATTATTAATTACAAATTCTTTCAAATATAAATTTCAAATTATTTGTATTTCTTTTTTTTAAAAAAACTCTAAAATAATACGTACTTTCAATAAATGGATAGATATTTTATAACACACTTTTATTTAAACACGAAAGAACATGAAGCCTCATCAAAAATATTTTGGATGATAGGAAAATTCAAATACGTACACTACTCTTAATATTCAAAATCAATATGACCGAGCTACGGGGTTACAAGTCCATGTCATCGTACGTTGGGCTTAAGGTGTGGGATTTAGAAAAAAAAAGGGGGGGGGGGAGGAAGCAAACACATTTTAGAAAAAACTAACCTGTTGCAATACATACAAGTTAAATTGAGAGTAAATGTTTTATCATTCAATCGATAAAGACGGTTATTTTTTATGTGTTGCCTTTACAACTAAAATATAATACCTGTATGTACACTTTGGTAGTAACAATAAACTTTTAAAGGGAACCGCTTTGGTCACTTAAGTAGTGCGCCTGGATCTATATCGGCTTTAGATGAAGTTCGAATCTTTTCGGCTGCATCGGGGAATACTTTTTTCCCTCTATGATGACTTCCCATCGTCCTTCTAAATTAATACAGTTACAGCCCATTTTATTTAACCTCGTTGTGTTCTCTCCATCACTAGATATATGTTTATTAGTATGTTTAATAATAAAAAGTTGTTTACGTCTTAATCTAAAGGGTAGGAATGAGTAAAGTTGTTTTAGAGAAAGTACATTACCACTAAAGTAGAGAGAGATAGGAAAATCACAGTGATAAAACCTAAGCAAACCAGCTTAGAGTTGAACCTTAACATTTTCATCACGTGTATTCCAATATATCACGAACCTGACGTCTTAAGCCACGTGATCAGCAGTGAGGAGTTTCATAATTAAGTACAGTAGAGCCGTATGAATTATAAAGTAGTAAAATCACGGTGTTTCATTTATTTAGATTTTATTATATAAAATTAACTGCACCAGTATTTGCATAGAGAAAAGATATAAAATTGCTCCCAATGAAGCCAATGAGAATCGAACACTGACCTGTAAGTTAAAAGTTAGGCGTGATGACCCCTCGACGAACCCTTGCGGTATTTTGGTTTGTTCACATCGGAAATCCCTCTCTACGTCTCTCGGGCGGATCTCGCTCTTGGAGTAAAAAAAAACGCTCCCTCATCTCGCAAACCCGGATGTGAGCGTCTTGTGACGTCATTGCGAAGGGACGGGGCACAGCGTAATGAAATCTAGCGCCGTAACGTAAGTAGATCAAACAATATGGCTCTCAGCTGGAGATCAGCTCCAATCAGAATACAAGCTCACACATAGACAAGCGATAGAAAGTGAGTGATCCTCCCGCACGCACATACACACACACACACACACACACACACACATACATACATACATAATATAAGAAACAGCTACGCTGTGGGCATTGATATAGAACGTTATAAATGTGAGAGGGTTTCTTGAGTATTGTTTTTATTCAAATGATTAATTGCCAGTACTAGCTATCAGTTAGGCCCCTACTTGATTTAAGGGTCCAAGAAGAGTATTTCAATGATTTTTATTTATTTTATTCGTATATCTAACACCAGGTTTCCTTTTAATTATATGCATCGCGTCTTACTCCCCGTTCAGGTTTTTTTGTATATTTACTCCAATAGGTTAGTAACGATTAGGAAGGTAAAAATTATCCGTATTTGCGTGGAGAGAGAGAGAGAGAGAGAGAGGAAAATAATTTAGGAAGGAATCCTCAGAACGCTTGGTCGTAATTATAACCCCGACTTTCCCGCCACTGGCAAACCAGACAAGATAAGACTGACACCTTAGTTAACGCGATCACAGATGTGGGTAACATAAAAGTAATTAGTGACTTAAATTTAGTAATGGGATAATATATGAGGAAGGTGGTTTAGAAGAATGGCGCTTGCCTTAAGGTGGCGAGGATATTAAAAATTACATGCTGAAAACGATCTCCTAAAAAAGAGGGCTGGAAACCTAAAAACTTATCAAAGGTTCGCCATCACCTCTCGTTTCTCCACTCTACCTTTTATTGTCTAAACATCTTGTATTTATTCCTTAAATTCAATATTTAAAAAAATACACATTTCACCTTTATAGAAAAAATAATATAAAATAAATAAAATGTACCATTTCATATAAAAATATTTAAATTTCTTAAGACATTAACGATTATAAACGATCAAGGTAATTTTATCACATTCAAATATTCGTTTAAAATATAGGTTACTTGATGTATTTTCCATCGAAAGATTCAAACCTCATCTTCCTCGTCATCAGAACTCTAGTGTATTGCATGCCTGGCCCTTAATACTACGTGACCAATGGTGTTTGTGTGGTGTTGTATGAATTTTTTTTAGACCACAAAATAAAATATGAATGTGTGCGCATCCACCATTCACTTATTTTTAAAAGTAACAAGCTCACATATTGCGCTTCGGCTTTGGTGCAACGTATCTGATATGGCCATAGTAGAGTAATAATACTGTAAGCATTCATCGTAAGCGGAATATACAACTAACATTTGCGCCACTGTAATTACTCTCAATTGAATGGACCAATGTGGTCCCAATGCTAATATCACTCCTATCCCTATAATTCCATGATCCCACTAGAATATTGTAATATTTGAAAGTGGGAAAGTTCGCAATTCTAATAATGACATTATTTGTCTCGACAACGCCAATCAAAACTCTCTCCTTTACAATAGTTTGCTTTAGATCTAAAAAAAGTATTAACTCTATGTTCATTTATGTCTAACACGTGTGTGTGTGTGTGTGTGTGTGTGTGTGTGTGTGTGTGTGTGTGTGTGTGTCACTGCTTCCGACGGTATTATTAGCTTTTCTAACGCGAGATTGTATTAGGGTTGGTAGTTAAATTAGTAAGGGAACTAATCAAAACTTGCAGAGATATCTTGTCTGCAAATATCATGCCATGACAAGAGTGATTATGGCGAATTAAATCTAGATATATGTACACTCCGTTTACCCTGATAGGTAGCAGTCTTACCTTGACGGATTGAATTATCAGCTTATCATATTATCATTTATAAAATGGTGTAATGCTAGGTTAACTATTTAACCTATAAGGTAAGATGTTACAATCAAATTCCTCTTTCCCATGCATGGGCCACTGTCGATAAACAACTCGGTTATCCGGACGTCTCTTTGGTCTATCACATAGTTCCTTATAGCTGCTGAATAAATATCTTGGTTATCCGGGCGTCTCTTGGGTCTATCACATAGTTCCCTATATCCGCTGGATAAACATCTCGGTTATCCGGACGTCTCTTGGGTCTATCACATAGTTCCCTATAGCTGCTGAATAAACATCTCGGTTATCCGGACGTCTCTTGGGTCTATCACATAGTTCCCTATAGCTGCTGAATAAACATCTCGGTTATCCGGACGCCTCTTGGGTCTATCACATAGTTACCTATAGCCGCTGGATAAACATCTCGGTTATCCGGACGTCTCTTGGGTCTATCACATAGTTCCCTATAGCTGCTGAATAAACATCTCGGTTATCCGGACGCCTCTTGGGTCTATCACATAGTTACCTATAGCCGCTGGATAAACATCTCGGTTATCCGGACGTCTCTTGGGTCTATCACATAGTTCCCTATAGCTGCTGAATAAACATCTCGGTTATCCGGACGCCTCTTGGGTCTATCACATAGTTACCTATAGCCGCTGGATAAACATCTCGGTTATCCGGACGTCTCTTGGGTCTATCACATAGTTCCCTATAGCTGCTGAATAAACATCTCGGTTATCCGGACGCCTCTTGGGTCTATCACATAGTTACCTATAGCCGCTGGATAAACATCTCGGTTATCCGGACGTCTCTTGGGTCTATCACATAGTTCCCTATAGCTGCTGAATAAACATCTCGGTTATCCGGACGCCTCTTGGGTCTATCACATAGTTACCTATAGCCGCTGGATAAACATCTCGGTTATCCGGACGTCTCTTGGGTCTATCACATAGTTCCCTATAGCTGCTGAATAAACATCTCGGTTATCCGGACGCCTCTTGGGTCTATCACATAGTTACCTATAGCCGCTGGATAAACATCTCGGTTATCCGGACGTCTCTTGGGTCTATCACATAGTTCCCTATAGCTGCTGAATAAACATCTCGGTTATCCGGACGCCTCTTGGGTCTATCACATAGTTACCTATAGCCGCTGGATAAACATCTCGGTTATCCGGACGTCTCTTGGGTCTATCACATAGTTCCCTATAGCTGCTGAATAAACATCTCGGTTATCCGGACGCCTCTTGGGTCTATCACATAGTTACCTATAGCCGCTGGATAAACATCTCGGTTATCCGGACGTCTCTTGGGTCTATCACATAGTTCCCTATAGCTGCTGAATAAACATCTCGGTTATCCGGACGCCTCTTGGGTCTATCACATAGTTACCTATAGCCGCTGGATAAACATCTCGGTTATCCGGACGTCTCTTGGGTCTATCACATAGTTCCCTATAGCTGCTGAATAAACATCTCGGTTATCCGGACGCCTCTTGGGTCTATCACATAGTTACCTATAGCCGCTTGATAAACATCTCGGTTATCCGGACGCCTCTTGGGTCTGTCACATAGTTCCCTATAGCTGCTGAATAAATATCTTGGTTATCCGGACGTCTCTTGGGTCTATCACATAGTTCCCTATAGCCGCTGGATAAAAGGATTGTTATATCCCGATACCTTGTCGTAGAAGGAAATAAATATATAGGTATATTTGACCGATCAAGGTAAGGGTCTGTTTTTAGTTTGAGTATTTAGCAGATCAACTTTTCGTCTGTCCGGATCTCTCTTACGCGATAATTAACAAAGGCGTTGACCAGTTTAATGGAAATTTGACAGGAATAGTCTTTGAACCTAGGTCGAACTATTTATGTAATGGTTGATCAATCTGGTAATCCATTTCAATATGGCGCTCTCTCACAAAGGTTTTTCATTGAATAACTCATCTAAAATTATGTGAATGTATAATTCTAATAAATCCATCGAGTACCTAGTTTTTTTTTAATTTTGACATACTTTGCGAAAATGAAGTTTTAAACTACGTGAACAACAATGATATTCTACGAATACAATGTACTTTAAACTGAATTATTAACTTGTTTTATGTTTAATTTAAAAACCAAGAAAAAACATTCACTTCAAATCTAAGAAGAAATTATAGGAGAAATTTTAACTTAAATCTATTCAACTTAGATATATTAAAATTTTATCTATACTAATAATCCATTCAATTAATAATATGAAGAAAAATAATACAGTAATCCATAAGGAAGTGTTATTGGAAGATTTTGATAACTTTTCCATTAATGAATTAAATAAAACCTATTTCTATAATGAATCTTGAATGGCAGCATTAAACCAACTACCGAGTCGAAGATGGCTGCGTTATCTGATAGCTCATTATCTTAATAAAATCACACATTTGTAGCCGACGATTTCCGCACGTCCATCATAGACTCTGTCTTAAAATAAGAGTGAAGAATGACCCTGAGCACGGCACGATTCCTGGATAGCTCAGTAGTTAGAGCATTGGCATATTAAGCCAAAGATCCCGGGTTCGATTCCAGTGTCCAGGTGTCATTTTTCATTTTTCAGAATATTTCTATAATGCCAAATTCTAGTAATTTTCAATCAATGTTGGTGGTTGAAGTGGTCTTCCTATATAACCAAAATTCAGAGGTTAGAAGAGCTACCAGATGTTATTGGAGGCTGTTGACCACGAATAAATCAAAAACATAACCACACACATTTTGTATACAACAAATTATTTGAATGGTTAATTGGATTGGGGGATGTTACGTCAATATTCCATTGAAGGAACTTTATTCTAATGTTAATTTTTTTTCCCCTGAGGCACATTTTGTTTTCCAGAGTTTGCCTTGAAATCAAGTTGTGTCATTTCTTTTTTCAATTATTATAATATGAACATGTATTCCTTCATATATTACATATAAATATTTTTTTAAACTGGAAAAGATTCCATTCAACAAATATTCCCAGAAATTTACCAAACCGATTTTCATCAATTATTTCTTTTAATTAAAACCTAGGCACGGAGGATGTACTCAAAATTTCTACAAATACACAAAGGGCAACCTGTCATTTCAGAAAAAAATCATTTATTTCTACAAAAAAAAAGTTTTACTCAAGTCTGAACATATATTATTTTATTTTTACAATCGAAGCCACAATATAGATATACCTTACATTAGTCGATAAATGTACGCTATTATTACAAGGTTCCCGATGTCATGTCAAGGTATCTAAAAAAAAAAGGCCTTGCTTGAGCTGTAGATTTGCACAAAAATCACAAAACCACTAAACTGTGTTTTAATACAAACCCTTTTATCTGGACATGCAATAAATTTGACTTGAGCGATTTTTCGCCTGGGTAAAACTCGTACATTATAATTGTACCGTAGGCGTCACAGCTCCGCGTGACAACAACAATAAATAATAAATACTTTTTTCCATCATATTTTTAAAATTTCATGTGGATTATAATCATCATTCAGCGTATATAGGTCAACCTCGATGGTCTTGCGATAAAGTTCTCACCTCATGACCCGATGTTTGTGGGTTCAAATCCAGCCGGGGTCGGTGGGTTCAAATCCAGCCGGGTCGATGGATTTTTCTTGAGCGATAAAAATCTGTAGCGCAACTTACTTCGGAGTAAATGTAAAGCCGTTGGTCTTGTGTTGATTGTGGCATGTAAAAGAACCCTGGAAATTATGTGAAAATACTTTTTCCGGCGAAATTGGTTGGCCCTTTCTTTCCCTCTCGATCATAGAAATTCTCGTGTGCTGATATAATCAGCCGGTTCAGTAAGTGTAATATAAATAAATGAGAAAAATAAAAAACCTCTATAGAGTTTGGGTGACAGAATAAATAAAAAGAGAAAATTTGGCGATGATGGGCTTTTAAAAATAAATATTGGTTCATTTAAGAGTTAAACTTATTATTTTGTTTGATACGCATCACGACCCGTCCGGGCTATATGAATTCAACTATACTAATTGCAAAAAGACACGGGAAGGTAGAATTTAGAGTAAATATACCCACATTTGCGTGGAGGTAAAGTGAGAAACTTATTTAGTGAAGATTATTACCATTAATACACCTGGCTTGGATTTGAACCCCAACCACCTAGTTACCAGCAAAGTATACAAAATGAGCTTGAAATTGTTCACTACGGTGCAAAACCAAGGTTTTAATGGCCGAAACCCATTTTGGTGTCCACGTGGGTTAACATGTTAATCTCGTGTTGGACTAGATTGCCTAAAATGGAGGGATCGGGGTTCGGTCCTGGTCGGGTGGGTAGATTTTTGTACTCTCTCTACACGCAAATGTGGGTCCACTTCCTCTAAATTAAGCCTTCCTAATCAATAACCCATTAGTATAATTAGTACATAGGCGTACAACCCGAACGGGTAGTAAAACGTGGTGCAACCAAAATTAACGGCTGAATCTATAAAATAGGAATGGGAGGATAGTTTTAGACAAAGTTATCCCGCATTAGTGTAGGGAGAGACTATAAAAACTACAAAGATAGATACTATGTGAAAAACCACCCTCCGTGCACACAGCCTAGATTCGTGCGTTGACCTCCGCTTTGCATGGTGAACCAGTAAATCGCAGGTTTGACGCCATGTACAGCTTGACCACCAGTGTGGGATTACTGAATAAAATAATACATTATTTTGTGTTTTAAGTCAATCCATGAGAATAAGTTTGGTTTCTAAACGCATCAGCGGGGATGCGGGCAAAGACGACAAAGCTAATCTAGTATGGTATGCCAATGACAGGGAGGTAATGGTTTGAATCCCAGCTGGGCGTTCTTAGAATAGTTTTATCTCAATTATTTTCCTATATATATCCGCGCAAATGTTGGTAAATTTCTTCTAAATTATAACATTACTTAATCTAACCGCATCAGTGTGTTTAAAACCAACAGCCCGGAAGGTTGTTAAGACAAGGCGCAACGACAAAAGAGTTTTGAAAAATAATTAACGAACGAGCGGTGAGATGGAACGTAGGAGTAACAGAATGACTATAAGCTAACAGAACGCTATGAAATTTTTCAAATTGAATATATCGACTCGTCGTAGGATCGAACATCCTTGACCAGCTATCGTCCCGAACAGGGCGCGACACGTCAACTGGCCACCGTCCCAGGAGAGCGGCAAGAGTTTGACCTTCACACGATTTATCTGACGCGTGATCACCGAGTAGCAGCCACTCCAGTGATCCAATCCTTCTGTTCTCTTAGCAGACACCAGGGTCTGGTTTGGAGATAAGAGATGCAATTATTTTTTCGTAAAACTTGCAAACTATGAATCAAATGTACTCGAGACATACCCAAATTTGAATTCTATAACTTCAGTTTAATTTAGTTTAAGGAATTCAACACCAAAAATACCCACTTCGGTCGTCGCATGTTCCAGCTACTCTCGCAATAGACTAGACTGCCGAAGACGGGGAGAACGGGGTTCAATCCTGATCTGGTTGTAATAAGGGTGGTTTTCCCTAAATGGTTTTTCACTCTCCTTTCATTCAAATGCGGGTGACCTTCCTCTAAATTGAACTTTCCTAATTCCTAACACTTAATGTAAATAGTACATAGATGTACAAACCAAACGGGTTGTAAGATGAATTGCTAATAAAACAAACCACAAACATTATCAAATGAATTACAATATTATAATAATAGGGAATATAGTTCTCTTTTTGCAGTCGCGTATTGACTAGAGCGCTTGGTGGTTGAATGTGTTACTAACATAAGGGACCCCGGTCTGCTGTAGACCAGATTTGTTAATACATTAATATTATAATTAAAGCCTTTATGAGGACATCCCTTTCCTCTGGGATTAAATATCCTGAAATTTTCATCGAAAATTGTACAGAAAAAAAAATGTTATCACTGGTTGAGTGTAAAATGCTAAGGTGAGAATGTAGGGAACATTAGTTAAAGGCAGTTTTTTAAAGTTTTTGTATGAAAACTTTTTTTTTGTCAATATAAATCAAACAACCCTTCAGTATAAATATAAAGTTTAATTTTCTTCACGTGGTGATATCAACAGTTCATGGATGTCTGTCAAGGGTGTCCTGGAATTCAATGACAACTTTTTCTCTTCATTTAAAAAGTTTGTCAACTAATGGCACTATACTCATAAGAGATAATCAAGAATTTTTTTACATTACCATGTGAATAAAATAAGACTCTACGTTTCTGCTGGAGTAATATTTTATTTATTTGGTCAAAAAACTATTTTGTTGAAAAAATACAAAAACATTTACCTATATAAAGTTCCATACACTTCTACTAATGTACTGCTCGTGGGGGTAGGTTAAAACTTATCCTGATGGTTACGATCAAAACAGGGCTACTATCTACTTACTCCAAAGCGTAATTACGAGGAGGGTAGTCTAAGGGAAATGTGTCAGCATTATCGTGGAAGAAGAGTTTAAAAATCACTGGCGGAAACTACCTCCCAGTGTAAAAGGCCAAAGCTCAAACCCTGAGAGCTCCCAGTTAGGGATGTAAAAAAATTATCGATATGTTCCTTTCAATACTAGAAAATTTTCCGATACTTTTACTAATATTAATACTCACATGGGAGTATCAGATCGGAATCGAAAGGAACAACATTTATGTTATCTTCACTCATGCTGGGTATTAAATATTTATTAGAGTGGACTGTGGAGGAAAGACACATTACACTATTTCTCACTTCTCACTCATTTTCTGCATGACAAGCAAGAAGCAACACTAACATTCCATCTCTTTTAGCTTATCATAATTCATAGCTGTTAATCATTATAAATTCATTATAATTTTCAGTGTTTAAATAAACATTAAAATACGATTATGACCCAAAAGTTTAAATTATTATTATTAGATTTTTTTTAAAATCTAGATTAAAATTGTAATATCAATATTTTTCTTTCGATACCATATCCCTACTCCCAGTCAATGATAAATCAGTGAAACAATGCATTTTTATTTATTTGAGGTATTTAAGATGCACTTTCTAAACCAATTGATTATATCAGAACACGACTTACTTCTTACAACTTAAATCTGTGACAGACGAAACATCCAGTCCCCAACCGTTAGTTCATCACAGTGAAAGGGTAAAACCACACTTCAACAAAGATACATTTTTCGGCTATAGCAGGAATCGAACCCGGGACCTTTGGACTCAGTAGATAGGCACGCTACCAAATAAGCTAAGGTGTTGAACACAGCACAATAATCTATCAACTGAGCTTGTATGACAAAAAAACACACCGGTGGGCACACGGACTAAATGTCAAGCTCATATAGTCTGGTTTACTGGTATGGGGATGTCAGGGTTCGACTCTCTGCCTGGCGTATATTAAGAATAATTTTTTGTTAATGGTTTTACCACGCTTCTTTCATGAAAATGAGAGTACATTTCTTCTTAATTCAAACCTTCCTCACCCCAGCTCAGTGTAGTTAAATGTCTATAACCTGAACAGGTAGTTAGATTAGATGTGGAAAATAAAAAGAGATGATGAACTTTATCGTGAAGATAAAGTTTAAGAGCCACCGACAAAGGCAAAGGGTCCGAACTTTTTTTCCCAACAAGTTGTGCAAATATAACCTTCATTCCAACTTGGCTCGTTATAAGGATGGAAACAGTAGCTACTTTTATTTAAATAAGATAAACTCGGTTAACGGATCACATCAAAGCGATCTATGTTTTTGTATATATTCGGTTCATTACAGGGAAGAAAAAAAAGCATCATTCCTTGTTATGATGAGAATTTATTTTCATCCTCCGAAAAAGCAAGTGACCTCTGGACAGTAGGAAAACAAAACGCGGCAGACGCAGATAAACATTATTAGCGGCGCATACAAATAGCGCAGGAATCAGGTGGGAATAGAGGTCAGACACACGTGATGAAATGTTAAACCTTAATATTTCGTGAACATCGGTAGAAGAGAGAAAGAAAAGTTGTGTGTTTTCCCGAGCAAACACACAAAACACACACACACACACACACACGCTCACAGAACAAATTCAATATGGCGCCACCTGTGGTCGGAGTAAACATCGAAACAAATCTGATCACACGATTGCTCCCTTATGTTTACCTTCAAGGTAGGAACACGCGTAACCGACATTTGCAAGGAGAACAAATCTACTTGGAGCAGCTTACGAAATTATACAAACAAAATAAGATGAGAAAATAAAAAAATAAACAATTTCATAGACTAGATATGCCTTCACATTTTATCAGTATTGAACATTTTAGAAACATAACATTGTCCCCACGTTTTACTATACGTTCGGCTTATCCAAATATTTACACTAATGAGGTAGGGATTATTTTTTATTTTTTTAGCACCACGTCTTACTACCCGTTCGGGTTTTACGCTTATGTACTAATTACGCTAATGGTTTCAGGGATTAGGAAGGCTATATTTAGAGGAAATATACCCGTATTTGCGTATAAGGAGAGTGGACATCTATTTTAGAAAAACCACCGTTAGTACACCTGACCCAGATTCGAACCTCGATCTACCTATCATCAGCAGTCTAGTCCAACACGAGAGTAGCACGTTAGACCATGCGGCCACCGAGGTAGGGGGTAGAGGGAGTTTATTAGAATTTAGAGGAAGAGTACCCGCATTTGCGTCGAGGGAGAGTGATAAGCCATATAGGTGAAAAAAATTAAGTGCCCTTGAACGGGGTTTAGGCATCGACCCAAACCTACACTGGGGAATCAGATAATACGATACTCGCTCATTTTCCCCCTTAACTACAGGTGAAGGTTATTCAAATTCTAGACCAGTGGATCTCGAAAAGTGTTCCATGGCTGTTTGACATGAGACCACAGGAAATTGAATGGTGTGACACAGTCCTATTTGCTTTCTAAAATAGTCTATTACGGTTTTAGACTAAGCTTTCAAAAATAAGTAATCATAATCTAACCTCAGATAATCTTTATTATACTATCATGTAAAGGCTTTCCAAATATCCATTTTAAACAAATCGTGTCAATTTTCGAAAATTACCCAATAATAAACTATTATTTATTCGAGGGCTTCAATCAAAACACCCTGAGGAAGACAAAATTGTTTTGGGCTTATGGGGCACGTAAAATGTAAAAATTAATCATAATTACAAGGTCCAAATTTTTCATTTATAATATTTTTGCTCTTTATTATAAAGTAAAAAGTTAAATAAATCCAGAGTACAGTATTTACAGACTCCCCGCTAAGTTTATTACACTTTGCTCCACAAGTACATTACAGTTTTTAAGGCAATAAAAATATTACTACATTAATAATGTTAATTTATCAATAATATAAATGTATCAAAATTGACAGTTTACAAGATTTGACTTGAAAGTAGATTTAGTATCGTTCCTAACTTTCAGATAAGGCACTTCCTATGAAAATTGGACTGTATAATGTGTTTATTTAAAAAAATTAAAGGCACATGCTGTCTTTACTGCTTGATAAACAATTTAATTAGAAAATGTGCCTTTTCCACAAATTACAGGTGGGTAGTATGTTAAGGTGTGTGCATCAAACGCTTACCAAGTGATACTGGGAAAAGTTTAAGAAGCACTGATTGGTTTAGAACAGTGCTGGGCAACATATTTTTCAATGTATCCACATATTTGGGGAATTAAAAGTGAAATTTGGCACACTATGTAATTACAACGGCCTCAGACATATATGATAAAAACTTTTGAAATTGAAAATATAAGACTATTTAATGAGAAAATTGACAATTCTCTTGTCTGAAAGCAGAGATGGAATGAAGTGTTGGTAAAGAAAATGGAGGGGAGAATTTAATGGCAGTGTTGTGTCAGTGACTTATTCAGAAAGCGTAATTCTGGAAATATCAAATTACACGCAGCACACATCCTCAGGAAAAAATTTATTTTGTTGTGAGATCTGGCAAACTCAAATTCGTTATCTTTAAAAAAAAAATTATACTTTCTAGCTATGTAATTACAAGTGAATTAATCAACTCCTCGTTTAATTTCAAAAGGAAATTTATTGGAAGCTCAGATGGTTTTATAAAAACAAAAAGAGGAAAACATTAAAATATCTAAGGTTTAAATTACGAATATTTTCCATTACGTAAGAGGATGGATATCGGTTGATACGGGAAATTAATTAAAAATAATTAATGGCAAATATTATATTTGAAAGTAGTTCCCATTACGTATTTAGGTATACAAAATGTTTGAATACTATTATGGTGTGTAAATATTATAGATTGTGTATATATATATATATTAGAGTTGAAAGTAGTTACCATTACGAGATTAAATAAATAAAACTCATTCTATTATGATGCACAAATATTATAGTTTATGTTAAGTTAAGTTGTTTGGCGTAAACTTATGCAAAGATACGCAATAGATTGTAACGATATATATCGTTAATTTATGCACTAGTCACTACAAGACTAGCATTGAATAACATATAATATGCTTCAGCTATATATTTTTTTTAATATTGAATTATTGTCTATATGAACGTCGTAAAATAGATATTATTCGACCTTTACTTCATTATTGTTAAAAGATAATAATAATACTACTTCGTATTAAGCCTACTACGGAACAACTTTAGCATGAATAATATGTTAGACGGACAAAGGTGTAAGTCTCGACATGTTCTATGTGCCAATAACGGAGGGATCGGGGTTCTAATCCCATACAGGATGAAAAGAAGAGTTTTATACTAAATTGTATATCACTCTTCTTCCTTGAAGATTCAGGTCCATTTTATGTCAATTATTTATTCCTTATCTCTACTCTCCTAATGTAAATATGTGACTAATCCAGACGGATATTAAGATAAGATCAATAAATAGAAATGGGAGTAGGGTGAGAATTATATTTACAACAATGTCCCAACTAAACTGGTTTTAAATAATATTATTATTATTATTATTATTATTACTATTATTATTATTATTATTATTATTATTAGGTGCTCTATCTTACAACAGGTCCAATTCTTTTGTCAGTGAACTTGGATCCCGAATGCATCCTGTCCTCTGCCTCCTCCTTAAGTTCCCAGAATTATCTTATTTTCTTCAAGTCATCAACTATTTGAATCCTCCTTCTTCCTAAGATCTTATTTCCCTCAAACTTTCCTTCTATGACGTCGTCCTAAGAATGTGTCGGATCCAGTTTGCTTTGTACCGAAGAATCACATCCAAAATGGTTCTCTTCTCGTCCACTCTTTTTAGGACTTCTTTATTTGTCACCCTGTTTGTCCCCCTGATCTTCTCACGTCTTCTTCAACACCACATTTCAAAGTTCTTCAAGTATTTAATTTCCATCTTTCTCTTGAGTTCAAGTTCCTGCTCCATGCAGCGCGTTGCATTTCATCAGTTTCTTCCTCAGTGTCAAACTCAACTTGCGGGTCAACAGTTAACCGCTTCTTGTTGGAAGCTTTCTTGTCCACATAAAAGTATGAAAAAGAGGGTCATTAATTAATTAAAAAAGAGCAATAAAATAAAATAGCTACTCCTCCTGACTCTAATCCAGCAGGCCTGATTTCAAATCCTGGCTGGGTACGATTCAAGTTTGTGTTTCTATCCATAATGTGGTTTTTTATCCACCCTCTTTTAGGTGAATGCTGGTGTATTTCCTTAAAATGTACCTTCTTCTACTGTGTCCTGAAATTGGTTATTGTCTATTTTGTTTGGCTAGTGACTAATACCTTGATTATCAAATGATGTCGATAAATATTTTTGTGAGTGTAAATAGCTAACTTTGTAGTTATCAAAAGCATTCATTTATTTTTGGGTGAATCTATATCAAAAATGATTAATCAAATTGAGTCATTATATATTAAACATAATCTCTTGAACGTTATGAAAAGGGGTTTAATTATAAATAATTATATCTTTAAATTAAATAAATTAGGCTTTTTAAATAATAAAAAATACAAAGGCAAATTTCGTAAAGTTATCATGTGTTCAATTTAAATGAGGGAATAAAACTTAGATATAAAAAGTTTCAATATTGTTTATGTTTTGTTAAGAAGTGTGTGGATCTTTGGTTTTATTTATTAATAAATTAGCACTGTGTTCACCCTGAAGTCTTACCTTTTAATATTATACTATGGCTCTATCTGATAAGCTATATCAGATTATAATTATGTGAGGTAATGTTGCTACCTCACACGATAAACTAACGGTACCTTTTAATCTGTAATTTAAGTTTTAAAACACTAATCATACGAATATTTTGTGTGTAGGACATATAAAATAAATTCATATAATGTATATTTGACATGTTTTTATACCCCCAAATTTTACTTTCTCACATGAAATGTTGTAATAGTAAAAAAAATGTTGACCTCAAGACTATGATGGCTCTTGTCAACTCATTTACCCTCAAGCTCCCCAAAAATTGGGTCTTGAATTTTCTCTGTTACCATGTCTGTCTGTCCCTGTGTCTTTAGCCAATACGGTTTAGTGGTATTTTTTTTTCCAACTTGATGTTTAGAGGTTGTCATTGCTATGTTGTTGTTTTTATTCTAGCACTAAAATTAAGGATTAAGGATTGAAAAATCTAAATGTTTAGAAATTCCCTTAAAGTTTTTGGTTCAAAAGTTTTCTGATGACTGGTGATTGAAAATGTTGCCACAAAATATAATAGACTGTATCAGAAAGTACGTATCATCATTACGTACCATATATTTATGTTTATGTTGTGAACATATCATGGCCAAAAATTAAATTACTAAATATGAATATTAGCTGCATATAATTTTATAAAAGTAAGCTAATTAACCATTCTTTGTGCCTATGACTATTTTACTTACAAATTAACTCCAGATGATTTATTAATATGTTAGTCTAGTTCAGTGTTTCTCAAAGTGTGGTCCCTGGTGTCCTATAAGGAGATCCGCAGGATTCCAGGAAGTTTATTAGTTTAGTAATGATAGTGAATAAAGGAATGTTGTTGATCACATATAAAGCAAAAATGTGAAATGAAAAAATTTAAATATGAAATATCTACCACGCTTTATTTATTTCCTTGGTAGACAAAAGTCACATAGAAAAGGAAGACTGCACCAACCCTAAGTCAACAAATATAAAAAACTATTTAACTAGAATGATGAGGTTTAGAAAATTAAGAATTATAAAACAACTACAATACACCAAGTCAATGTTATTATATTATTTTTTTCAATATTTAATTTGAAACATTCATTTTTGTTTTGTATTTATAGTCATAAAATAGAACTTTCTAAAAATAATGTTTTTCCTGTATCATTTTCCACCTTCCCCATCCCCGCTACACCCCCCTCTCAGGGCCCATTTGTTCTCCCAGTGCAGATAGCTGCCATTTGGTGGTTCTCCATCACCAAAATTTTTGAGAAATTCTGGTCTAGATATTTTGAGTTGCCCTATATATTTTTATAATATATGTATCTTGGAATGTTTTGTGTGCGCAGGACGCCTTGATGAAGCGTCTGGGGCCCAACGCCCACCCCTTCACCATGGAGATGACGCCCCTCGCACCCCCCAGCGTCCAACTGGTACCAGCCAAGGAGTACAGCGGTGCCCCTATAGGGACCAGCTACGATGTCAGAGCTTATATTGGTGAGACATATTGCTCTTCCATTATGTACCCGCTCAGCTATGCTCTGATCACGGCAACTTTATCCTATTCTCACAAATGAAAAACTACTAATAAAGAGAGTTTTACATTCAGCCACTCGGGAAATGAATTATGTAAAGTGACAACACATATTTTTGAGGTGGATGAATACTTGACCTTGGTTTTATTAACTTTTCGGCTGTAAGAAAAGGACCTGCCTCTAACCAACCCACTATATATTTATTAATTTATTTATTTAGCACCGCGTCTTAATACCCGTTCGGGTTATAAGCTTAAGTACTAATTACGTTAAAGGGTTAGGAATTGGTAAGGTTGAATAGATAGGAAGTGAGCCCGCATTTGCGTGTAGGGAG
>CABEEJ010003353.1:37935-53962 GCA_901482245.1 Timema douglasi
AAAACCGTGTGGGAACCGCCCCCCCCCCCCCGTTCACCCGAGCGAGATTCGAACCTCGATCTCCCTGTCCTTGGCAGACTAGCTCAACACGAAACTAGCGCGTTAACTAACTACAACGTCGAGGCGGGTCCCATTACATAAACCATCGTTCCCAGTCGAGGACACTTAGATCAACTTTTTCACTTGTAAAAAACACAGAGTTGGAATGAAAGCCCAGCGACAGTTCTAACGTTTTGTAAGTTTTGTGAAACTCTTACAGCTAATACCTCAGTTACTTTTCCATGATATCGGAAACCTTATCATTGTAGCGCTCATACAATCACCGATTAACGTAAATAATTATATAGGATGTCCCGAAAGTCACTGTCACGTACATCGTTGCAGTTCTTCTTATAACAGATGTTGGAACCGTATGGGCCTTAGAACATGTGTGGTCACACCTCTTCATATCATATCAGTAAGGACCAGCTATTGCCTAATTGACTTTTACTTTCCTTTATCGTAAAACATAGGTAGTTAATATATGCGGGGTGTTTCAGTGAAAGCGTGCAAAAATTAAACAGGACATTGGGGATGCTCTACCGAACATTTTGATACAGGGAGCGTGTGGTCTGCCAAGGGGGATATGAGCCTAAACATGTGGGGGAGAGCTTGAGAGTTATTTCGTATGGAGATATCTCATATCACTTGTGTTATTACATCTGGACACGAGAATCGAACTTGGGACCTTTGGCTTAGTACGCCAATGCTCTGACCCCTGAGCTATCCAGGAATCGTATATTCCTAAATTTTTAATAATTACTTTTGGGTTAAACTACAAAAAATAAAGGTTTTTCTAGAAAAAAAAATTCTGTAGCACAGTGACGGGACGGCGTGGTAAAAAGAAGCGCTTCCAAAACTCTATACCAATAAAGAGAGGGAAAGTAATAATAGGGGTAGTTACACTAAACAACTTTCTTGGGTGACCTGATGGTCTAGGGGTAAGATGTCGAACTTCTGTGCTGGGGTCCAAGGTTCAATCCTTGGTTCCGGCACAGATTTATCTGATTACCAAACCTTTCCTTAACCTCTGACAAGCCGTTTATTAATCAGAACTTGTGAATGTGGGGAATGCCAGGTCTCCACCGTGGTTCGGGTCCCACGTTAAACTGTAGGTCCTCCATTTCATCTCACAATCATCCTACCATTACACATTAGCATGAGTGCGTATAGCCCAAACGGGTAGTAAGACGCGGTGCTAATAATAATAATAATAATAATAATAATAATAATAACTGTCTTACCCACTTCTGTGGCTGCATGGACTAACGCGCTATTATCTTGTTGAACTAGTCTGTCGATGACGAGGATATTGAGGTTCAAATCTCGGTCGAATGTACTGATGTTTTTTCCCCAAAAATTATTTTCCACTCTCCCTCCAGGCAAATGCAGGCACACTTCTTTTAAATATCACCTTACCGGTCCCTATAACCATTAGCATAATAGGTACATAAGCGTATAGCCCGAATGGGTAGTAAGACGTGGTGCTAAGAAAGTTATGGGTTTGTTCAGTTGATATCAACATCAAGCGCTCTCTATTAACAGTTTGAGTATGTCATGGTAATTATGCATTATAAATTTGATTTTACTGCTGCGATGAAAAATTGGTAGAAAATTGAAACTGTTGTGTGATAGACAAACTTGTCAACTACTAGTACTGCTGTGTACAACGGGAGAGTATAGACCGGGTCACGCTAGAACTTTGGTTTACAGCCTCTTGAAGAGTGTGGCTCAATTTTTGTCTTTTGATACCATCGTGACTCCTTGATAATCTATGAGCATTCAAATCGTAGTTTTTAAATTATTTTCTTCACTGAATTTCACCGCCCATCTGGTATATCCGCATTTAATTACACTTGTGTAGGTATAATTAAGGGGGATGTACCTTTATTTGTGTGGAGAAAGAAGGATTAAACCGTTTAACAAAAAAATCACTCGTATTACACACAGTCAGATTGTGAATCCCAACCTCATCGTCGACAAACCAAAAGAGCGTGAAGCGAAGCCCGCCCCCCTCCCCCCTAGGCTTGATTTAATTATTATAATTTGCTTTTACAATGACTGTACGAATGCTACTAAGATGTCGCAAAATATAATCAACTAGCCTGGCGATTATTTTGGATGCTATGCTAGCAGCGTCAACCACCCGAACATAATATTTTAGACAAATAGAATTCCCGTAACTAACAGCAATACAGGAACACAGAAAAAAGGAGTAAAGGGACAAAAATTCCCAGATAAGGTTTAGATAACTGTAAAAATTATTAAGTTTGCACGATCAACTTTATTAACTCATTTAACTTGTGTTTTAAATCGTTTCTATATTTTAACTCCTTTTAAACATACCTATTTATGTATTGTATGTTTAGTTTTTACCTTCGCTCAAAATAAGTGGTCAATTATAGTATATAGTTTCATTCAATGTGTTCATTTGTAATTGATTCACACTTCTACACTATATTTTAACTATCCCAGTAAACCAATGTTCTTATTAATTGTTAGCTTATGAGTTGACTGATTGTCATTCAATAATATGTATGTTATATTTTTAGCTTACTCCATTTGACTCTTATTGTAGTACATGTTACAATTAATATGTATACCAAGCAACTTAACTTTATATAAAGTTCAAACATAATTCAAATTATCACAGTATCTTTAATTGTTAACTGATTTAAACCCATACATTTCATTAAATTTTAATTATCGAGATAATATCTAAGTCTTAACCTTTACTATACCCGAACATAAGACTGCCACAGTAAACTGAGTCAGCAAGCAACTGTCAAGAGTTTTCTTTAGCACCTCATCTTACTACCGGTTTAGGTTATACGCTTATGTACTAATTACACTAATGAGTTAGGGATTAGGAAAGATTAAGTTAGAGGAATTGTAACCACATTTGCGTGGAGCGAGGGTGTAAAACCATTTTGGGGGGAAACCTCTCTCGGTGCACCCGACCGGGATCCAACCCCGATCTCCCCGTCTTCGACAGTCTAATTCAACACGAGATTATCACGCTAGGCCATGCGGCCACCGAAGCGGGTGACCATTTACATTTGTATTTGAATTTGGCGCCTTCTTTAACATCAAAGTCGTATAGCCCGTACTGGTAGTAGGACGTGGTGCTAACAATCAACAATAATCGCGACCCCCCCCTCCCGATATATTCCACGACCCCCAGGTTGTAAGCCTATGTGCTCTAGATAACGTTTAGACGTGAGTTCAGTTAATAACTAATAAATATTTCTGTATCGTAAGGAATGTTTGTGTTTTTAGAAATTTTCTAGCTGGATTTATTAATATGTTTTGAAAAACGCTTTGTTTTTTAATTCCATTAAAATTCTAACGGCATATTTAAAAGACGCCTTGTTCTTGCAGTCATCCAATGAATGTATATTTTAATCGACCGGGATCAAATTTACTACCAATGTAAGCAATACCAAAGGAAAGGTTTTCTTAACTCTAAAAATATAGTACCTAAAACAACAAAAACAATATTTAAAAATATCAAAAATGAAAAGTTTAAATACATATTTAACTCGTTCCAATATATATGCCTATTCGTTCACTGTGAGCAAATATTTTTGAAATTATCATTATTTTTGCAAAAATATATTTTCTATAAAAAAAGGGGGGGATGGATAAGCCCTACACAGAACGAATAAAGAATTGTTTTAAACACAAATTCACAGAGATCCATTTAAATTTGAGTAATATTATGGACTCATTTTATTTCGTAGCACTATTCAATTTTACTTTTGCCTAGCAAAGACTTTATAACATTACCCCTCATTGTGAATTCTGGGTATAGCTTAATCGAACTTCTAGCTTACCCAGTTAACCAAGCATAAGCCGAGACTAAAGATGAAAAAAAATGTTACCATGGTTACATGTATATTTAAAGTAACGTGCCCTTAAATTTTTTATAAAAAAAACTAGATATTACTTGGGTTATGTTTTTCGAAAGATAAAAAAAAGTTTTAAGACTTTTTTATCGTCAAACTAATTTTGTATGGAAGTATTTCAAAACTAAACTAAATTGTTTAAGGTGGCGATGTAAGGGAAAGCGAGCTAAGAGCAGTGTTTTACAGTTATTATAGCAAAGCATACTTTTGGCCATAATAAAAGAAAATATTTTTCCTGTAGAAACATTGAGTTTAAATTTCTTCCTATGGCAAATATCTATCAAGGATGTCCTGGAATTTAATGACAAGAAATTTAATTCATTGAAAAAGTTTGTCATCTAATGCCACCATGCTTACGATGGATATCCAACAAATGTTGATACCCTGTTTAGAAAATTAAATTCTTGTTTCTACTGGAGATTTTTTTTTTTAATTTTGTTCCAAAAAAGCTTTGTTATAAAAACTGCAAGGACACTGCCCTTAAATCACATTCCATACACCCCCACTTAAACACACAAAATAACATTTTCGATTTAATTTACTATAGTAAAAATATAAGTTTCATTCGACCATAGACTTTACATCATACTGTGTTAAATGTAAACCTTAAAAATTATATGGGGTAGTAAGACGCGGTGCTAATAATAATAATAATAATAATAATAAAAATTATATGTAATTGTTTTTGTCTATCTAATATTAATAGGCCTACAATAATCTTGTTACGTCATGAAAGTAGTAAGAGTAGTCTTAAACCGGACGTCACTATAAGGAGAATCATAATATGAGTTCCCCACGAAATTAAAACTTTGAATATATTGACCATCTTTTCACTTTCTCGCTATCTTACAGGTAAGGAAAGTATTGTTATCATCAAAAAATCGAACTCAAGATTTTGATGAATCTTGACGTTTCATGACCCCCCGAATCCAAAAAAGTGTTTTTTGACTTTCCGTCTGTCTGTCTGTACCTCCAACTAGAGCCTGAACTATTTTACATCGGGCTAAAACTTGGTATATAGCGTTTTCATTGGAATTGGATATCTAACCCTAAAATTAAGGGTAGTTTACTGAAGGGCAAAAAGAGAAAAACGTCGATTTTCTCAAAATTGGCTCTAACGATTTTGATTAAATTTCATTTCTAAACATTTATAAATATTACAAACAAAATGGCTTCTCTCAATATTTCGTAAAAATGACTTTAAGGGCTCTAGTCTGATGCGTAAATTAGCTTTTTTTATATTATCTTCTAAACTATTTGAGATATAAAATGACTTATTGTTTCAAATATGTAGGTCTCTTTATAATACAAATATTTTATTCAAAGTATAATTTTATAAAACCATAACTTCCAAGCTACATATATATATATATATTTATTTATTTATTTATTTATTTATTTTTAACTTTTCGAACACAAAAGGTAAAAGTATTGCGACCACAAAAGAAAACCTAACCTGAATTGTTGATGGATGTCGACGTATCAAGACCCCCCGAACCTATAAAAGCGGTCTTTGCAATGTCGTCTGTCTGCGTGTCTGCTTAAACTTAAAATTAAGAGTAGTTTAATAAAGAGCGAAAAGGGAATAAATCGATTTTCTCAAAATCGGCTCTAATGATTTTGATTAAAATTCGTATCTAGGGGTTGATTGAGATTATAAATAAACTGACTATTTTAATTTTCCCTTGAAAATGACTTTTAGGTTACTTTACAGAAGGTGAAATTTACGTATCTCCGCAACTATTTGAGATACTAAATAACTTATCATTGCAAAATTGTAGTACTATTAAAAATAAAAAACTTTTATATTATATATATTTTTATAAAACCCACAATTTCTTAGATATTTGCAAATATATTAATACAATTTTGTTAGCTGTAATTGTAAAGAGATACTACTTAAGTCTTAACGCAATAATTCTCCAATGCCATAGAGTAATTAAATATAAGTAAGTCTCTAAAAGTTTATGTTGTTTTTCTTTAAACCTCTTAGGAGAAATGTTTGTACAACAATGATCTATATTCATTTTAGACTCAATAGTAAATATTTACATTTTTAATGGCCAAAATTTATAAACGAGGAATTCAATAGCAATGCGTTGACCTGAAGATTTGCAACACCTAATAAAATGTCGACAAATTTAACCGGAAGTTGAAATTTTAATACGAAGTGTTGACCCTTGTGGACCCAACATTGATCTTTTTTTATCGGTCCAAACATACAAATGAGAATACAAATGAGAACATTAATTCTCTAAAAACAAAATTTAAACCCGGGACTAAAAAAAAAGTGTTGTATAAGTATATTGCAATTTATGCTTTGGTTTGCTAGTGTATATTATTTCGTTTCACATATATTACGAGTTTTTAATAAATATCTTTATTTTCAAACAATAGAGTGAGAAAGTCCGTGCGGAGTTCCGTACCATTTATTTATGAAAGTTTAAACTCAATATTATAAACGGATTATATTAATGAGAAAATTATAAGGGTAATTGATAGTAACTATGCTAGTTCAGAAAAAGAATAGCTAGACGGCGATTTAAGCCTGGGGCACAGACAAATAATATATCAAGACACTCAACCTTCAGGTTAAAATGGTTGCGCTCCTTTTGGCAGATTGAGTCCTTCACCACCAGGATCGCTGCGGTTAGTCCTGTCATCACCCAGCAGTGACACTAGCGAAGCCCAGTGTTGAAGGACTCAAGATGGCAAAAGGAGCGCAGCAAAATCCTCGTAAGGTTGAGAGTCTGTTTTTTACTTGTCTGTGACCTGGGGCTATCAATAGAACATTACCAATGCTGTAATACAGTCCGTTATTGCAGCGGAATGCTTCATGCGACGAACGTTCTCATAGCTATCCTACACTGCACTACATTTACGGTAAGACAAAGCTTCTAATCACTGTCCTAGTGACCTGCTTGGGTGGCCACATGGTCCAGGGCGTCACTCTCACAATATACTAGACTGTTTATCACAGGGAGATCGGGATTTGGAGCCCGGTCGGATTTACTGAGCGTATTTTTTCCTAAATTGTTTTTTTACTCTGCCTCCATGCAAATACAGGTATATTTCCTCTAAATTAAACCTTCCTAATCCCTAGATCATTCGCATAATTAGTATATATGCGTGTAACCTGAACATGTGGTAATACGTGGTGCTAAAAAAAACTCCCTGTCCTAATGTTATTTTTCATAAATAACATAATCACTGCAGCAGAAGTTTCTTAAGTAAAGCTATAGGAACTACAACATTATTTGTCTGGAGAAAGAAAGGGATGTAGAAAAATACCTCACGGTGCAGTCTGTCGGAAATGAACTTTAGACTTCCAAGTCAAAGTCACTTAGCCAAGCTGGCCGTGTTAGTTTCACTGTAAGGAAGTCTTGGTAGAAATAATGTGGCCATAATCATCGAGCTGCATAAGATTATGCCCAGCTACAGTAGCCCCGTGGCTTCTTTGGTGCTGACTGACAGCTCACAGCTGACTTCTGACAGTCAACATTTAGGTACATACCTAAACTTTGACTGTCAGAAGCGACAGCTGCTAAACACATGTTTTTGCAGATCATTTTGTTCGGCGTAGGGATACATAATTTGGTCTGGTAACTTTTCAAAGCCGTCAGAAGTCAGCCGTGATCTGTCAGTCAGCACCAAAGAAGCCATGGGGCTACTGTAGCTCTGATATAACTAGGTTGAATAAATAAGAATTTTTTTTCTTCCTAGAGTGCGAAGGCAGTCGATGAACACTTTAAGGTCGGTCCCAGGTGCTAATTTATTTTCTCGTATAGCGCAGCTTAGGAGACAAAAAAGTCTGCTGAACGAGATGTAGAAATACCATAAGGATAGTAAATCCGGGTAAGTTGAAGGTGGGGGATATGAGGCTCATTCAAGGCAGTGGGAAATCCCTTAAGGCTCCTTGCTCTCTTTCGCTTCCACCGAGAGAAGTAATATAGAGTGACAACCTTTTTTTGTCCAAAAAAAAGTAGAAAGAAAAAGTTGCGCAAATACACACAGAGCTCTCAATGCACAGTGTAAACACCGGAGACAGACGTTAGGGAGCAAGGGTATCAAACATATCCGGAAACTATTTCCCCTTGCAGTTCCCTAGTGCAAAGAAGACCTGTATATATTTACATAAAGCATGCGTGTGAGACTCGTTTCAACTAAAGGGACATACTGAAATTTTAAAATAGTGAAGCGGCCGTATTAAATAAAAGCAAAACTCCGCCAATTTAACCAAAAACAGCAATAACTCAGTTAATTTTTGTTACGAAAATAAACTTAAGATATAAATCATTTTCTATTTTTCCAAAGATTTTTTTTACAGTTTCTATCAACCATTCTTTAAAAAAAATTGTCCTTTGCGAATGGTTTTGAATTTGATGCAGATAAATGGAAAAAGGCTCAATAATGTACCCTGTACATATGCTTATAGCCCGAACAGTTTGTGAGATACAGTGAGTGTGTGTATATACCTAATCACACCGTTCTCTTACGGCGTAGGTATGAAACTGTGCATATAAATCAAAAAACAACTCCGTAGGTACTTACTTAATCCATACTCACTAACTTTCTCGACACTTACCTAACCTTACATAGGGCCTACTCTCTTCGTTTCAACAACATCCATACACCGAGTCAAACATGCTCTTTTTAAAAAAAACTCAATGTGTATCTTTTCCACACATTCGTCGACAACATTTAGCCACGTCTTTCATGACCTACCCCTTCCTTTTGATCTAAACATTCTACCTTCATATATTTGCTTCGTCACCCGATCCATACTCATCCTCTCAACATGCCCAATCAAACGTAAGACGTTTCTTTCCCATTGACATATTGGGTTCCCTTTCAAACCGTACTCCTTCGGCACCCTTTCCATCTCTTAGATATCGACCACATTCACCTTGTGTGTGTGTGTTATATATATAATAGTAGATTGTTTTAGTCATTTTGGAGATTATGAAATGCCATTCCCATCAGAAATACCACAGTGTGAGTATATTTTCCTTCAATTAAGACAAGTCTTTAACTTCCCCCGTCCTTTCCAAAACGCCAAATGGCATCGCTTCACGTGAATTGCTCCAGCTGCATCAGCCAGCCTTATCGAATCTGTCAAACAGGCCATGAGATATGAGCAATCAATCCCAATCGTCCTACGGGAAACACTTGCATTACCAGAGAGCGATATTGAGAGACGCACTATCGGTTCACTATTCCGTGGCGTGACTAGCAGACATTTCTACCTTTTATTCTAAAAAAATCGTCTTCTTTCTCATCTAAAAATCCTTATCCTGTGTCAAGAGGGAAACGTGGACTTATAAACGTGTCGTCGGGCCAACACCCCGTCCTCTTTCCGTCCGCCTTATTTTCCCCAAGAGTATTATCGGAGGAAGGGCCGTTAAATTTGGATTAAAGGAAGGAAGGACCTGTTGCGTCACAGTTGCCATGAGACACGCACTTGTTAGTAGCCTATTATTGTAAAAAAAATTACGTAAACCTTTTTGAGATGAAAGGGCTCACGAGTTTAAATCCGTATTTTTGAAGGGGGTTTTTTTACAACAAAACACCCTTTTCGGAAAAAATAAATAAAATGTTTCTTTTGTATAAACATTTAGTTTAATTTTTTACACATAATCTCGACATATCTTGAATATTTGTTACGGCATCGCGGAATTAGACTAGAACTTTTTACCTTTAAGTTTAAAAAGTTTGTGTTCAAATATCACGATGCCCGTTACATATATTCAAGATCTATCGAGATTAATATGTTTAAAAAATTAAACTAAATGTATCTACTGTAAAAACATTTTATTTATTTTAATCAAAATACTGTCATAGAAGTTGTACAAAGACAGAATGTTTAAGACATCATGGATGTAGATAGTATCAAACACATAAGTATTATTTAAATTGAAAAATGATACCTGAACACGGGAATCAAACCTGGGACGTTTGGCTTAATACTCCAATACTCTAACCACTGAGATATCCAGACGTCACGTTGTCCCTTGCTCAGGGCCATTCTTTACTCATGGTGTTGCTGAGTTATCTAATTGCTCGTGATCTTAATTATTATTATTATTATTATTATTAGCACCGCGTCTTACTACCCGTTCGGGTTATACGCACTTACGCTAATGTGTAATGGTAGGGTGATTGCGAGATGAAATGAAGGACCTACAGTTTAACGTGGAATCCGATCCACGGTGGAGGCCTGGCATTCCTCACATTCACAAGATGTCTTGTCAGAGGTGAAGGAAGGGTTTGGTAATCAGATAAATCTGTGCCGGGACCGAGGATTGAACCCCGGCCACCAGCATAGAAGTCTGACACCTTACCCCTAGACCACCAGGTCACCGACAATGTGATCTTAATAAATCAAACATTTGTAGCCGACGATTTCCACACGTCCATCATAGACTCTGCCTTAAAATATGAGGGAAGAATGAACCTGGGCACGGGACGATTCCTGGATAGCTCAGTGGTTATAGCATTGGCGTATTAAGCCAGAGATCCCGGGTTCAATTCTCGTGTTCGGGTGTTATTTCTCAATATAAAGAATATGATATTTAAATGCAACTATAACCATAATCAACAAATATAATAGCTTTGCTATTTAATCCATCAAAATACATAAGTGCTAAGAAAAACAAATGAGGAAAAGGAACGTTGGAAGGGTATAACGGCAGATAATAATTAACATAGTATACCATATACTGATACATGATAGTTTGAGGAAGATAATTAAAGAAGGAGATGTGGAAAGGAAATAAGAAGACCAATGACTGGTATACCTACATGAATCAGATGGCAAACGATGTTGGTAGAAGAAGGTACACAGATATGTAAGAAATTAAAAAAAATGGCCCAGGATAAACAAAAGTGGAAAACTGCCGCAAATCATTTGCAAGATAGATGACCTAATGATTTTGAAAAATACAGACTTTATTATTATTATTATTATTATTATTATTATTATTATTAGCACCGCGACTTACTACACGTTCGGATAGTACGCACTTACGCTAATGTGTAATGGTAGGGTGATTGTGAGATGAAATTAAGGACCTACAGTTTAACGTGGAATCCGAACCACGGATGGAGGCCTGGCATTCCTCACATTCACAAGTTGTGATTAATACACGTATTGTCAGAGGTGGAGGAAGGGTTTGGCAATCAGATAAATCTGTGCCGGGATCGATGATTGAACCCCGGACCCCCAGCACAGAAGTCGGACACCTTACCCCTAGACCACCAGGTCATCAATACAGACTTTAACCTACGCTCCCTTCTATCCCACTTTAAACAGTTATATCACCATACGGTTTAGCAATAGACGGGGTTGTCGGTGATGGGAAGGACAAGGTTCTAACCTCGGCGTGGTACTATTGGAGGTAGAGGGGGGATCCACATGTGATTTATTACAATGGTTTTATCCCCCTCTCTTCCCACTAACCGGAATAACGGGTGTATTATTTGTAAGCCAAGTTCCTCATTCTTACCTTTTAGATCGAATATTTAGAGCTCTAATGTTCTGACATTGGTCAGCGAGTAAAAACAAATGGTCTCACAACTTATCTATACAAATTTTGTTATTTTGTAGTTACAAATATAATGATTTTAGTTTCCAAAGAGCTATGCGTATAGGATCCGGGTAGCTAGCAAAATATCACACTCACATGAAAATATAGTATAATCTTACCGTCATATAACAAAGGAAATATATAAAAATTATCAAAACAAATTATTACAATAAGCACAAAAGAGTTTATATTATGAATTTAACAGAGGTGATATGATCTTCTTCCACTAGTTGTAAACATCGTTTTTATTTAAAAAATACATTTACTTCACCAATGAAACGATAGTGAAAATATGTTTATCATGGGTTTTTTTAAAGCGCCGCATCTTTCTACCCTTCCAGGTTGTACCGGCAGTGGTGAATTTTAAAATGTTGCGCCCCCTCCCCCCAAATCTTTTTGTCAGGGTTCAAGGTATTTAGGAAGTTTCAGTGGAAAGAGGTATTGGGGTGGGATAGGGTCAGAAGTTAGTATACGAGAAAATATTTCTACGAAAGATAATCCCCTATAATAAGTAACATGAATTAACATCATGAAGAAGGAGCGACTGAAATCAGTTACAAAGCGATTCCAAAGTACAGTTATTTAAAAATAAATATTGTCATTCTGACTTTAAATATTTCAAGTGTTAGTCAATAATTTTTATACGTAGCTATAATAAAAAAATATGCTATCCAAAATGTGCCGCCCCCTAAAGCCGTGCCTAATGGGCCAATAGTGGAAATTCGCTTCTGGTTGTACGCTTATACACTAATTACTCTAATATGTCGGGAATGGGGAATATTGCATTTTGAGGAAGTGTACTCGCATTTGTGTGGAGGTAGCGTATTAAAACATTTAGGAAAAACCACCTCAGTTCACTCGGCTGGGATTCGAAGCCTGACTGTGCCATCATCGGCAGTCAAGTCTATCGCGAAAGTGGCGCCTTAAAACATTCAGTCATATACCATATAAAAGCCAATTAATAAATATACATATACATACATATATATGTGCTCCGTAACCTGTCCATGATATCCGCTTATTCACATAAATGGGGTTGAGATTAGGAAGGTAGAATTTATATGGAATACACCTTAATTTGCGAGTTGTGAGAGGAGGAAGCCATTGAGAAAAAAATCACCCTCTCCTCCCCCAGTCTTGATTCGAACCCTGATCTCCTCATCATCATCAAAATACATACCCATTTCGTCGGCCGCAACGTCTAAGGCATTACTATATACTGAGTACCAATGACGGGGAGATCGGGCTTAGAATCCGAGTCGAGTGTACTGGAAGTGTTTTCCACTAGATGGTTTTCCACTTCACCTCCAAGCAAATGCGGGGACACCTCCTATAATTTCTATCTTCCTCATTGTTAGCACAGCAGTGAGATTAGTATATATGCGACCCACCTCGTTGGCGTGGTTAGCTAACGCACTAGTTTCGTGTTGAGCTAGACTGCCAAGGCCGGGGATATCGAGGTTCGAATCTCACTCTGGTTAGATTGGGGGTTTACCCAAATGGTTTTCCACTCTCTCTCCAAGCGAATGGGGTTTCACGTCATTTATAATCAACCTTCCCAATTCCTAACCCATTAGAGTAATTATTACTTAAGCATATAACCTGAACGGGTAGTAAGACGTGGTGCTAAGTATTAGTATATACAACGTGTATCTAAAACATTTCATCAAACTTTGGTAGGCTATTCCTTGGATGAAAATAGAATAATTCACATCAGCAACCTAGGGTCCATCTTAAATATTAAGGGTGGTATTCACCCCTAAAAATAGAGCTAAAACGACTATTGTGTGAAATAGTATAAACACTTATTAAGATATTACAACGAATCTTTGTATACTACTTATTACAACCTTGATAATTAATCAATTAAATGTTCTGTTACCGTTACCCACCCCCATCATATAAAAGGGGGGGGGGTTGTAACACTTTTTTCTGCAATAAAATATGAAAGAGTAAGTATTACTAATTTTGACTTAAGATTTTAAAACAAGGATTAGAAATTAACAAAAAAAGGTGTCTTAGAGAAACTGTCTATCTTTCTCCGTTTTCGAGATAATCACATAAGTTTGAGCTCAGAGTCAAGTGTAAATGCCTGCCAGGTAGGCAACCAGAATCGCAATGTTACTTCGCACTGCAGTTGTTTAAACATTTTTACCGGCACGTGTGACTATGTATCACGTACATTTGGTAAACAGGGCTGGTTTGTGTGTAATGATGGAGAAACTCGGATACTTTTCCTTCTTCATAAGCTCCGATGTGTTTCTATTTATCACATTAGTAAGTTATGCTTACACAATTCACACTTGGGTGGTATTTTAATCATTACACTCACTGGAGAATTGAAAGCTAAATTAAGAAATATTAACTGTAATTCTTGTATGTTTTAGTTCCTAGCTTCTAAATCAGATTCATAGCAAGTGTTCAAAATGGCGGCCCCTAACGTCATTGCAATAATTGAGGTGGCGTATCAATCTTTCGAAAACACGTGGTGTTTCTTGAACCTTATCACCTACAGCACCTATCCTGGCTAACAGGTCTTCCTCGGATTCAATGGTTGTCTCGTACACCAAAGCTTTGAAAAAACCCCGCAGAAAAAGTCTAACGTATGAAGGTAAGGAGAGCGTAGTGGCCACGCAACAGCCATGTAGGCTCCCTACCTGGCAAGAATTAACACTTGTCTTTGAAATCAAACATGCATGATTATCTCGGAAACGGGGAAAGCTAGACAGTTTCTCCAAGGCACCTTATTTGTTAGTTTTTACTCCATGTTTTGTAATCTTAAGTCAAAATTAGTAATACCTACTCTGACATGTTGTATTGCAGAAAAATGTGTTACAACCCCCTCTTTTTTTACATGATGGGGGTGGGTAACGGTAACAGCACATTTAGTTTATTAATTATAAAGGTTTCAATAAGCAGTATACAAAGATTCGTTGTAATACCCTAAGCAGTTCTCATAATATTCCACACAACAGTTCTTTTTATCTCTATCTTTAGGGGTGAATACCGCCCTTAATATTTAATATGGACCCTAGGTTGCTGATGTGAATTATTCTATTTTCCCCCAAGGAATAGCCTGCCAAAGTTTGATGCAATGTTTTAAGATACACGTTGTATACGCATAACCCGAACGCGGTGTTAAAAAAACAGACGAGACGAGAGTGAGGTGTCCGCCTGCCCAAAGATACGAATATGTTCAATAAGTACTAGAAGAAAATGTTATATGTATATTATAGTCCAATTTTCAAATAGACACATAGTAAAGGTACTACTTTCTACTTCCAACTGTTCATACGTCAAGTCATGTTATCTGCAGCTGATAGCTTCGATATATATTATCAATAACTATAAAACAACATTAATAATATATCAATGTTATAAATTTTGGCCACAAAAAATATGTTTGTATTTACCGAAAAGCTCCTTACTATTAAAATCGGGGTATATCTATTTTGCATCGACTATAAAGGGAGCGTGATGTTTGCGCCCGTGATGGTAGCACCCTTTCAAAAAAAAAAGTGGCCGCCCTCCTAAAATAAACCGTAAGTGTTAGCGCCCGTCGGCGAATCAAAGCTTTGATACTAGCAACTGGAAGTCATTAAGAGGACGTTTCTGACGTTTATTTTGTGATCGGTCTTGTTTCAGAGCTATAAGTAATAAGGAATGTTGGTACTTGTTAGGCTTGGTTAGGTTAGGTTAGGTTAGATTAGGTCAGGTGAGGGTAAGCTAGATTAAGCTAAGCTAGGTTAGTCAATGAGCTGATACCTCTATTCTTCCTTAGGGGAAATAAAATAAAAATTAAATATGTTTATATTTAGTAAAACCGGGGGGGAGGGAATTAAATGTTTTCATAGTTAAATGATAATAATAATAATATTTAGCACCACGTCTTACTACCCGTTCGGTTTATACGCTTTAAGTACTAATTACGCTAATGGATTAGGAATTGGGAAGGATGAATTAGAGGAAGTGAACCCGCATTTGCGTGGAGGGAGAGTGGAAAACCAATTAGGAAAAACCACCCCCAGTTCACCCGACCGAGATTCGAACCTCAATCTCCCCGTCCTCAGCAGTCGAGCTCAACACGACTAGCGCGTTAGCCAACTACGCCACCGAGGCAGGTCATAGTTAAATAAATTCAATTCTTTTATATTAATTGGGCACAATTACACATGGTTATTTTCCCCATGGCGCAAACACACACGGGCGCAACCAACACGTAGCAACTATAAATAATATTAAAATTTGAATTTGTTTTAATATTTATGAATCCTAAAAATGCCTTAAAATGTATAAAGCGATACCCAAAGATGTGGCAATGTAAACCACTACGATACACCCAAGATGGCGTCTGTGCATCACAAGGATGATATGAGAGTACTAGATATCATCAGGTGTGCTCTATCCACAGCTTGTTTGGATGCTTGGATCTAAACTGACACTTTTACTTATCCCTCCCAATCTCGTGGCTTCAGGGTGCGCTGTGTGTGTGTG
>CABEEJ010003353.1:54197-84422 GCA_901482245.1 Timema douglasi
TGTGTATGTGTGTGTGTGTGTGTGTGTGTGTAGGGAAGGACGCTACGACGAGAGAGAGACAGAGAAAGAAGATTACGAGCTCACGCTGATGTGGGCCAGCCTCTTGCAATCTTCTCTCCATTGATCTAATGGTACCCCGATACCCCCCGCGCCCTTGGAAGATCGGCAATTGTCTGCCTGGAGAAATTCGAGCAATAAAGAACGTTCTGAGAGTTCCATGAAAATATTTGAACTGACACGTGTATAAAAAAATAATCGTCTTAAGATTCTAGTTCAATCAACAAATGACAAGTTTTGAGACTCTCATTATTTGGATGTAACAGTAATCAATACTATTTGTTTGTTGAAGACTGATATTTTATCCCGAAAAACAAATAACTATTTTTAATACATTAATCAATAACTCAGTTTTCATTTATTTTTTCATTTATTTGGGGTATTTAGCGTTTATTTTCTTAATCGATTGCTTATATCAGCACACGACTTATTTATAAGCTAACTTAAATCTAGAACAGACACAACACCCAACACCCACCCGTTAATTTATCACTGTGAAAAGGAAAACCCGTATTTAACCATTGATAAATTTTTAAGCCGTGCCAGGAATCGAACCGGAAAACCTTAGCTCAGTAGACAAACACGCTACCAGCTTAGCTAAGGTATCAGGCGACATAGTTAATTAAAGTAGATAAATTGCACATTATGAATTAAAATATAATTAGATGGAGCTGTGGACAAAATAATTCAATGTTGTGGTAGCTCATTACACGGAATATAAAAACAAAAAACACATAAAATTAAACATAAAACTGTTTGAAAATTTGTCAGACTTAGAATAAAGATGCCTTGAGTGTAATGAAGGTGAAAAATTAACAATTAACACCACGTAGTTTTGTATTTATCTTTCGTTAAAATGAAGGCTAAAGAGAGGATCTTAGGATTGCTTAAGACACCCTCAAGGAGGTTCTTTCAAACGCTCCTTAAATATTCAACTATTACAAAACGTAATACCTACATTTAACACCAAGATTATTAAAATTTGGAGGGATTGGCTCTATCTGAAGATAGTACAATATGAGTAAACCATATGTGGAAAAAAACTTATCGTGCACTCACCCTAGATTGAAAACTCAACCCCTCTATCAGAATCAATCTATTATGTTGCAAACCTGACACCTTAAACATGTGATTACGAACACTTTTTTTTCTATTGTGATGTGGAAGTACAAATAATAACAACTATAGCAATTTATAACTGATTTTTAAACATACCTTTTTTAACTATTTTTATTTTATTTTTTCCGCCACGTCTTACTACCTGTCCGAAATGAGCTTATTTCAGTCGCGTTAGTAAGGAAGTTATGAAGAAGGTAGTATTAACAGGAAATGTACCCGCATTTTTTGCAGGCGGATGGAAAGTGATAAACCAATTTTAAAAATCACCTGCCTCAGTACACCCAGTGGGGGGGTTTGGACCTCAACTTCTCCGTTAATGGTGAATCAGACTATACTACCCTGAAATCCAGTCTACGTGCTCACCTAGACGAGGGTCACTTTCCAATTATTTTGGGTTGAGAAAAATTGTTTTGTGAATTATGAAAATAAAAATCGGAGATACCATTGTCTACTAACAAGATGAGTAACATAAAATAAACGTAGAAAAAAATTAATATATATATTAGCACCGACTCTTACTACTCGCTCGGTTTGTACTAACTGCGCTAGTGGTTTTAGGAATCAGGCAAGTTATATTAGAGGAAGTGTACTCTCATTTGTGCGGAGGGAGAGTGAGAAACCAATTTTGAAAAAAAACAACTCAATACACCCGACCTAGAATCGAACCTATATATCTCCAACATTGGCAGTCAAGTCTACTGTGAGAGTAGCGCCTTAAGCCATGCGTCCACTGAGGCGGGTTGGGAACCAAAATTAAAGAACAATAAATAAGATAATTGAAAACGTTTTCTTATGTTGGGCAGAGAAATTTCTCGAATATTGTTTTAAGAATTTGGTTCTAGCTTTAAAAAAAATTACTATATGATTACTATTTTCTTTCTCACCTGAATCGCATTTTAATCATATACCGTAACATAAAGAAGACAGGGAGAGAGAAACAAAGAAGATGAGTTGACAAGTATGTACACATCGAACAAAATGTCGGATAAGAAAAAGATCAAATTGATCGAAAGATAATCTCATAAACACGCTTAAATCAAATAGGTCCCAATTCAACAAAAATGTAGATATTCCACAGATATATTTATTGATAGAGGTCCTGTATTAACTCATTTGGCATTTCTTTGGTCTGTTGGTCACACGATTACTGTCAAATACGGGGGCAAATTTTAATGGAATTTGGCAGGGAAATATTTTGAACCTAGACCGAACGACGTTTGTTGGCCTTAATGGTTTTGCGAACTGGTTATCCGTTTTTCGATGGTGTAAGCTCAAAAAAAAGTTTCAACTAACAACTCATCCCAAGTGATTCGAATTTAAAATTCTAAGCATAAGATCGAGACCCGGTGATACTTATTTTACATTAAAATCACTGGACCTGAGCTATTAAACAAAGAAAAACTTTTGGAGAAGCCAAAATATTAAAAAGGATAGTCAGATTGAAAAACTATGTGCATACGTCGTTCGTCCTAGACTTAAATAATGTGCCTGCCAAATGGCGCTAATATTATTAGAAGCATTTAGCATTAGCCGTGGAACAAACAGACAGACAAAATGCCGAAGGTTCTAGTTAAAACAGGACCTCGATCCACTCGGTAAATTAAATGTTAAAATAAAATGATGTAACATAATTCATTAATATATAAAAGATTATAACCCGAACTGTTATTAAGACGTGGTGCAAAAAAAAATATATATATATATATACATACATATACACATATATCTACCTTTTTTTTAATCAAAGACATCCTCACAGAGACGAAAAAGCATCCCGTGAGATTTTCACGACATTTTTTTTCGTTCTATTTTATTTGAGATGGATTGATCTGCCACGAGACAAAAGGATTAAAACGAGAACAAAAAACAAAAGTATGATAGAAAACTAAAAAAAATTTATATATTTAAAAGAAAGATTGGTGATGGAAAAAGTGTAAAAGTTTTTCTTCTCTCGATCATCAGCGGAGCCTGAATCGAAGACGATATTGGATCTCTCTCTTCTCTCTGCCTTCTATTAGCTCACTCAAGCACACACACAAATGTCTTCTTGTGTGTGTGCGTATATGTCTTCTTGTGCGTGTGTGTGTGTGTGTTTGTGTGAATTACTGAACAAAATAGAGTGAGAAGGCGTATAAAATCTTTGAACATAATAGGACGTCACGTAACTTCTTTAACGGTGTTAAAGATGGTGGTAGCACAATCGGAAAATTTACTACCACACAATTTCATCTGGATTAGAAAAAAAAAGATCACCCTCCAAAATATACTGGCGATCTTTAACGAGTCTATCATCGCTACTCGAGCCCTCGCCAGTCACTACCCATTCAGGTTAACTGAATATTTATACCAATTGGGTAGTGATAAATAGAGATTAAAGTTAATATGTCCTCATTTGCGTGAAGGAAGAGTGGTAAGCCATTTAGGAATCTTCCTCCCTCACCAGCACCCGGATGGGGTTCGAATCCTGACATCCTTGTTACCGTTAAACCGTACTAAATGAACCTGACATTTAGACCACGTGTTCACCGAGTCTATAAGGACAAAGATGATCGTAAAGTATGTATGTTTTACTCCTCAAAGCTAAATATACACCCAAAAAAAACCGTTTGTTTAAAGTGAGACGGAAGGAAAAGGGGGTTCAGGCCCAAAAACACTGAATTATAGGTAACACTATTTCAAACGTCACTACATATCGATTGTTCTTATATTATTAACTGCTTCGGTGGTCAAATAGTCTAAGGCGTAGCTCTCACAACTGACTGGGCTGCCTATGACAGGGCAATCCGGGCTTGAATCCCAGTTGGGTATGGAGAGTGACTTTCTAAATTGTTTTCCACTTTCTCTCCAAGCAAATGTAGGTACATATCATATTAGCTCAACTTTCTTCAACCCTAGCACACTAAAGTAATATATGTGTATAGCCCGGATGGGAAGTAAAAAAGAAATCCTTATTTATTTTATTTTTAATAATTTCAATAAATATTTAAAACAGCATGCTTGCTCCAAAACAATTAACGCTACTCGACCAATGACACTAGGATTTATCACACGAAAATATCAACTTTACTTGGTAATATATTTCATTTTTAAGAAAAATGTAAACCATCAACTTATATTTATTTTTTATGAAAACAATTTTGATCGTCTCCCGTTTCAGCTTACTATATCCCTAGATGATGGTGGAGGAGGTAAACAAAGACGTCAGTTCAAGTCTGCCACAAGTGTGATGAGTCACGAAGCTAAGTGCGTATCTCCTCCCCCCCCCCCCAAACCTACGAGAGCCCTTGTTATATATAATCGTCCCCCACCCCCCTTTGTTTTTCGTTCTTCGGTCGTCGGAGGATTGGGCGCACAGGTGCACACTCTCTGCATATTAAACACGACCTCAAATACGCTCGCCATTTTAGAATTCGGCGTCTGAATTCACTAAAGGGAGCAAACAAACGGGCCGTAATACGTATTCACTAAAAAAAAATAACAGGCTAAGTTTAGATAAAGTAAATTTGCGCGGTTTGTTCGCACCCGTTCAAGAGTAGATGAAACTTTTAAATCGTGTTATTTCGATAAATTAAAACGGCTACATCTTGTCTGCCTCAGAATACACTAATAATAATAGTTCGCGTCTAGGCTACACCATTCTTAGCTCATTAGTGGAAAGATTGGCTCGAATTTACCTATCGTACATTTTTTTTGTGGAGGCTCTTTCTCTGTTTCTATGAGATGAGATGAGGATGATAGTGAGTATGATGGTGTGAAATCAGTGGATACACTTAAACATAACTTAAGACTAATTAACCTATCCCTGGTTACCATTGAGGTGATTCCCCTTTTGGGAAAAATACCCAAGGTAGAAACCGGGAATTAAACCTGGGACCCCTAAGCTCGTAGCCAGGTGAATTGACCTCTACACTGTAGCCACAGGTGTGGTGAATGAGAAGTGAAATTCGCCACACCATGGAAGAAGTGAGAAGATAGGTTGCTCAATCGAATATCTAAAACAACTCATACGGTTTGAACAAGTTTATTCAAAACATGTACACTTTGACTACTATACCCTTATTTTGGTTGGAAGAACAGTAGATAAAATCAAAACATATTTCCTTGTGGCCAACATTGATAATATTGTCTTATATTATTTGTGTTATTTGATAGGTATTGATAATATATATCAAAAGTGACAACTGCAGATGACATGACTTGATGTATAAATATATTAAACTTGTTTTAGTAACTTTAGTAACTAACTTATACTGTTCTTCTTACCAAAATCATACTATAGGTTACAACTGCATCAGCCGTGCAAATGATAACAATTGTTCAAATTGAAAATGTAAAACCATTTAATGCGAAAGTTGGCAATCCTTTTGTCTGATAAGTTATATAAATATTGGCTGAATATCTGAACTCAGTGCAAATATTATCTATGCTTTCAAATTGACATCAACAATAATTCAAGATTTGTATTTTTAATTTATGAATCCAACTGTATAGAGCCAACTACAGTGGAACCATTCATTCCTAGTCTAGACTCAAATTGAAAGCAATGATTAAATTAAATGTTGGTAAAGGAAATGGAGGGGAGTATTGGGTGACATTGCTGTCAATGACTCATTCATAAATAGGAAAGTTGCAATGATATGCATGAAATATCAAGTTACAATCAGCACACGTCGTCAGGAAAAAGGTTTATTCTACCGAAAAATCATATTCGCCACACTTTTATGCCCGATTCGCCACTTATGGCGTTTGGCGAAAGGGTTGTCCACCCTGGTCTTATAGTATGATTTTGGTAGGAAGAACCGTATCTGTTAATTACTGAAGTTAATAAAACCATTTAAATAGATTCATACATCAAGTCATGTTTTCTGCAGTTGTTCCGTTTGATAGATATTATAAATACCTATAAAACGCAAAATTATAGTTAAATGTTATCAATGTTGGCCGCAAAGAGATATGTCTGTATTTTCTAAACCGTTCTTCCAACCAAACTCCGGAGTCAGTTAACCTTGTTACAAATAATTATGAAGGAATCTAAATAACATGTGTCTTGCAAGCACTCAATATGTTTCGATCTAGATTAAGTTATAGTGGTAACAAAGCTAGTACTTGCCTGCCATTGTTGTATTTTTAAATCATAAAACGCCATAGTATTTATTTCGTTTCTATAAAACAAAAAATAAATCAAACAAAACAACATGAAAATTTAAAAAAAACTGTAAAATAATTCTCCAGATCCCAAAAAGGTTTTTTTATATCCCACTAACTCCAAAGATATCTTGTCATTATGGCGTATAAGTGTATTTTTAAAACATGTTTTAAAGTTTCTATAAATGTTTTATTAGTACAACGAAAGCTTTAAACTAATAATATAGATAAGTACTTTATAGTGAATTATATTGTTGTTTGAAAAGCACGCAGAAGTAGCACAACTCTAATTTAATTAAAATAAAATGTTTAGTAACATTTTGTAAGTTCTGTACTTTTCTTTAAAGTAGCATCGACTTTGGACGTAAACTAAAGTCTGTTCACGGTAGGAATTGATTTCTGAAAGGCCTTTTTCCCTACCATAAATCTATTATATAGTAGGATATTGATAGTAAAAAAAGACCTTTCAGAGAGTAATTCCTACCGTGAATGGAGTAGTCACAGTTTGCTCCTTGTTTAGGAAATAGAGAAACGTAGCAAAAATAAATAAAATCTTGAAGAACATTTTGGACAGTGAATTGCGCCATTTTTTACAATTTCAACAGAGAATATTTGCACCCGTTAGTGAATCCATCCCCAGACGTTAAATCGTATTCACATACTTTTTTAATTTCTCTTCTCGGTTAATTTAACAATATGAGCTTTTGTTGGATATTTTGTGCACCACGTCTTACTAGCCTACTATTTTTTTATGTTGAAAAAAATATTATGTGCTGCGTATTTATATTCGTATTATCACTTTAGACTAAATGTATTTGTTATTTACAATTACTCTATAGCATTAGGAGCTCAAAATTGCATTGCCACACTTACAAAAGTACGCCACCTATCTCTATCTGTAGCAAGCCTTATCCAGTCTACCTCATTACACCCTATCTCTTTCAGGTCCATTCTAATGTTATCCTTCCACCTACACCTAGGTCTTTCCTATGGTCTCTTCCCATTGGGTTTGCCAGTCAATACTCTGAACATAGTTATAGATTCTCACATTTGTGCTGGATGTCCTTCCCACCTTGACCTATGAGACTTTATTTTCCTGATAATGACTTGTGATAAATACAGGATATATAACTCATCATTATGTAATGTACTCCACTTCCCATTTCTTTTTGGACCTTATTCCCCCAACAACCTAAAATTTATTCGTCATTTAAGGTAAGAAAACACATTCACACCTATAGAAAATATATTCGTTTGAATATGTATTTATAAGAATGTTCAACAAATTTGGTTCTAAGCTGATAAATAACAATTATTGTACGGTACATCAATTTAGATATAGAAATATAATAATTTAACATAAATGTATATTTTAACTGTCAATATTTTTTACTGTCGAAGCTTCATAAATGTATCTGATAGAAATTATTTTGTTCGGAGCGAAGTCGAAGTTGACAAATATTCGAAACAAAGTCAAAGATTTCGAAACTTCATACGAGACAGACCGGCGCCTAACGTAAGGTAAAAGGTGTTGAGTTAAATGTCTGTGTACAAGTTAATTTATATAACAATAATCAATTCAACAAGGGGTAAGGGGGAAACTAGTCTATATTATATATGTTTATTTTTAAAGCATCATGTCAACTGTAGTCTGGAAATGATTATTTTAAATACCTAAAAAAAACACTCTCATTAATTTATTTACTTTTAATAAATCCCTCAAAAATATAGTGTGTGATTTTATTATTTCTACTAAAAAAATTAAGATCAAAATTCCTGGCTACAGATCCAGAGGTCTTTAGTTCGAGCCCCGACCTTTCCAAAATCTTTCTGTGAAGCAGTGTTGTCTGGAATGGGGTCAAACATAGACTCATGAGGACAATTGAGGAGCTACTTGAATAAATATGTAGCGGATCCAGTCTAGATAAACCGAGATTAACGGCTGGAGGGTTCATTGTGCTGACTACATGACACCCACTATCCAAAAAGGTTAGCACTATCAACGCTAACAGCGGTGACCTCTCGGTCGGTGTATAGCTCGATCAAGCAATGGTATTTGTTTTAGTAATGGAAATAAAAGTTCTATTTATTAATTTATAGTATATAGTTTACATACGTATATCTATATTAGTGATTACATTTCATTAATTAGTTTTTACTAAAATCTGAAAAAATTAACAGTATTTTGTGAAAATATTTAAAATTAGAAAAAACCACACAAGCAAAAGAATATTATATATTCACAGAAACTTTTTTTATGGAAATTAATTCTCAAGAAACGTAAATTTTTTACATGAAAAAATTCCCAGTAAATTTGTAAAAGTGATGTCAACTTGCATAGAAGAAACTTTCTTTTTCAATAGAAAAATATCTCGCAAAGTTATTCTTAAAATATAATGTATCGTTTATATAAAATAAATTATTTCAACTTAAAATGTTGAAATATTTAGCACATATTATAATAGAGCTATAAATAAAAAGTTGATTTTAGAATTCTAGTGTGAAAAAGGTGATTTCTACGTTTATTTTTATAAAATCATATTTTATATTAGTTTTCAGCTTTGACGCCCATTTATTATGAGTCTATTGTATCAACTGTTTTGTTTGGATGTTTTTTTAGTGCTTGTTCAACCGCGTATTAATATAAATTATGTTTATTATCATCAAAATTAATTAAAACAAAAGAACATAGTATATAAATATTCAAAATATACCCCTTTATTTGGGTATCGAAATATGCATCTTTTCCTTTGCGTGTAGATGCTCTTATACTGAGCTATCAAAGTCCATCCGGTAGCTTCAATTCAAATTATCAGTCATTATTTTAAGAGACAGAAGAAATAAGAGTATATTTTCTCAAAATAATTTAGAAATTATGTAAAATATATTTTTTTCTAAACGTTTGCGCCTACAAATGTTGAAAATACATATTATGGCAACAGCTAGAACTTGCCTAAACTACCATAAAATTTCCAGCCAATTTTTCTAAGCTTAGCACGGGAAATATTACACTGTATCTTAAAATAACCAACGTCAGTAGGCCCACGGACTAAACATCAAGCTCATTCAAGTCAGGGCTATACTGAGTGATTTTTTTACCAAGATCGTTTCCTTCTCTTGTTCCACGCAAACACGAATACGTTTCCTTTAAATTCTGCCTACTCCATTAGTGTAATTAAATGTGTGCATACATGATGGCTTGTAATATATGTGGCAATAAAATAAAGAGTTTTATCGCTTTGACTTAAAGTTATTTTGTTTACAAGAAATATTTCTAATTCATGGTTGAAAATGTTTTAAAGAATGGTTTAGTTGTTTTAATTAAAAAAATAATTAGATTTTACACAAATTGAAGGAATAAACTCTAATTTCAACATTGAAATATCGTATTGAAAGAACCAGCGACCTAATTGGCCCACTCAATGATGGGTAATGAAAGGTAATCAACTGAGATGACGAGTTATGCGTGGATCACGATCAACTAAACGTTAACCTAACGTAACGTTCACTTAAAGTTAACTTAACGTATGTGTAATCATGATTCACGTAACTTAACGTAACAACTCGAGCCAAACATCTTCATTCTCAAGTATGATCTGTGATTTAGACTAGTTGTACAGTGATGATCTGTGAATGTTTACAGTTTTAAATCGATATAATAAATATGTATTACAAAAAAAAATTGGTAAATTTAGCTTTCTTATTTTAGTTTAATTATTTTGTTTCAATGTCTGATCACTAAAACTTACGCTAAAGAGCAAACATTGGTCATAATACGGAATATTAACATAGCCATGTTGACGTCACTCGCGTAGTGATTGGCTGGCTATACCACGTGATACGCTTCAAGTAACGTTCACTTAAAATAAAATACCTCCCAGGACATCTCTTACGTGAAGTTAACTGCAAATTAATGTTAACGTTAAGTTAATTGCATCGTGATAGCTTCCATTTAATCACACAAGAAGATCCTTTACGTTAAGTTACGACAAGTTAACTTTAAGCTGATCATGATCTCGGCATTAAACGAAGCTGTAACCACCTTTCTTTAGCTAAGAAGTTGGTTCCAGATAATATTCAGTCCCTCTTTACTAGCTAAAAGAGTTTCTTATGGCAAACGACAATATAATAAAATGTGGCTGGAGAGTTTAACGACAGGGAATTATTAAACTGACGGGATATGAAAATTAGTTGAAGATCTATGAATTTGTATACCAGCTACTCATATATAGGGACACAAATTGTGACTATAGTGTAACAAGTTTATAGTGAAGAGTAAGACGACATATTTCAGCAGGTAGTGCATCTGCTTACTGAATTAAGATTCACGGGTTTGATTCCCAGAAAACCCGCTTCAGTGGCCGAGATTGGCGCCTCAAGACGGGAATATCGGGGTTATAATCTCAGTTGGGTCTACTGAGGGTGTTTTTACCTAAATGGTTTTCCAATTTTATTCCGTGCAAATGCGGGTAGATCACTTCTAAAATGAGTCCTTCCTCATTCCTACCCCATTAGAGTAATTATCATATATGCGTATAATATGAACCGGTAGTTAAACGTGGTGGGGAAAAAATATTGGCAATGCCGAAAACTATTATTGGTAAAATGTGGGTTTCCCCTTTAATAGTGATGAATTAAAAAGAGCCGGGGAGCTGGATGTTGTCTATTCTAGAATTAAATTAGTTCATAAATTGTATGTTGATATGTTCAGCCAGTTCAAAAAGTGCACGTTAAATACCTCCCCCCCCGCCCCCCTCTCCCTCCAACTCAAAAGAAATGCAAGAAAATATATAGCATTTTCAATTTTATATATAAAACACAAATACAAATTTAATATCGACAAAGTAACTGGCTCTGAACACTAATATAATATTAAACGTTTAATTTTTATGTTTTAATTTTATGAAAACGATTAATTTTAAAATGTAATAAAAGTACGTTGGCGTACATTTGTAGGATGGTTTAAGATAGTGTTGAAAAGGTTTATGACGTCACAATAATAACTGGCTCACCTCGTTCCATTCCCAGCACGAAAAGTTCTTAAGTAATAAAATGCATTTATTAACACTCTTTTGAAAAATACATAGGACAATAACTACCATGCAGTTTTCATTGTTGCTTTTAACAGCAACTTCCAATTTATAGAAAATAATTAACCAAAGAGTATTTTGAGAAAGAGTTGTATTTTTATCAAATGCTTGAAGTTGTATATTTGGAAATTGTAAGGATAGAATTGTGAATGTTTTATACTAAAATCTTGTTTTGGAAAACTTTAATAAGTTTGAGACTAATTCCTACTTTAATAAAGCCTAATTTTCACTAAGAAATCTTTGAAACTGTTTAAAATATAAAGTAAGATATTCAACTAAAACTGCTGGGTCACGATAACCATTTCTTTAGAAAGGATCTAATGTGACTCTTTTTTAAAGGTGAACAATTTCTTAAAGAACAAATAAATAAAACAATAAAATGAGTTCCCGTTACCGCTAAAAAAACGTATGTATTTATTTACTTGTTCTTTTGGTCATAAAAAAAAGGAAGTAACAAGCAAGTTTCTCTTAAAGAAAATTAAATTAAAGAAACAAGTTCCTTTCTAGAACTGCTGTCGTTTACCTTCACAATGCGAATACAGAACGAACTAACAGTTGTACCAACACTACAAGCACACGGAATTTTACCCTATACAGTGGGCGTTCTCGGGAGAAACGTCTTCCCCTCGTGCAACCACCTTTCTCCTTAATTTGAATTGATTCCTTCGTTTGGTGAGTCTAAATATAGTTTTGAGACGGTAATTAGTCCCTTGGAAACATGAATCTCCTCTCCTACCATTCCATCCCACTTCCCAGAGAGGTTGATCTGTAAGGAAGGGGTGGGAGTACTTCCTCCCCTGAGACCAGGGCTAATGGCTCCGTGGCCCTTCCTGCAGAGATAATAATTCACTACATGAGGAGGAGAGGAGGCTCCCGAACAAAGAGCTTTCTTCAAGACCTTGCACTCTAACTAGTAACAAGAGAGAAAGGGAACGTTACACACATTGTACTCGCATCTGTATTATGATTCTTCAGTGGTTGACGTAATCCGGGTGTAATTAGGATCCCCCTATCTTTCTTTCCTTCTTATTATAACGCTACGTAAGAATGTCTGCAGCAATGTGTGGGCGTTGGATGACTAAGAAGGTACATTTTGTCGGTTATCTTACATTCATTATCAGAAGACTTTATCTAGTTACACATTAAGGATACATTTTAAATTTGTTATTAAAATTCACCAGGTGATTTTGTCCGTTACAGGTAGATAGTGTTAGTTATTAAATTAAAATGGAAAAAATTCCTCTGCACATCCAGAAAAAAAAATTTGTTTTGTTAATGTATTTCTTAACAAACCTAAGTTGTTTGGTTGGATAAATTATTTAGTAAAAAAAAGTGTTTAAGGTATATTTATTTTAAATTTGCATCGATAGGTATATGGTCTAAAGGGTTAAGCTCATCTTAGTTTGATTTACCTGTTAAGGAGAGTTTGGGGTTCGAATCTCATGGCCAAGTGTACTGAGGTTTTTTTTTTTCTTAAGTGGTTTCTCACTCAGTCTCCAAGCAAATGGAAGTATGTCTCCTCTAAATTATATATTTCTTGTCCCTAACTCATTTATGTGATTAAACGCGGATAACTCGAGCGGGTGGTATGACATAGTTAGAAAAAAGTTGTCGGCATCTAAAAAGGCATGTTTTAAAACTAATAATGTATGTTAATAAATTGCATTTGTTGACTAATAGTCACAAACTCACAAACCATTTTCTTCGATAAAGCGACAGCGAAGCATTTTAAAGACGAAACAGTGACCTATTGTGTTGTGCTTAGAGATTTAATCATTGACTTTATTGTGTTTTGTATTGTGAATGTGTATTGTATATGTGAACCACAGCAAGGTTTCAGGATTTTACATATTACACGTATTATATATAATGAACTCATTCTCCTGGCATAAAAACCAAAAAATCCACTTTATCCAAGATCAAATCCAGGTTCGTAGTATTCTTAAAAGAAAAGCGTCTACAAATTAACAACAAAAAGTTACATAACCAACTGAACCAAATGAATTAAAAATAATAATAAATAAATTGAAATATAATAAATAATTAAGTTTGCTTAATTCTCAAGTACTTTTTATCTAACAAATATTAAAACTAACGTTTATAAACATTATATATTTTCTTCAGCAAATTTATCTCTAACACAATTCTAAAAACATTTAGACGAAAAAAAGCGTGCTTTAAACAAACAGTGTTACCATCTTCTCTGGATAGTCTAGCCGATTTATGTCCAATGTGTCATGTCCTTTTGTTCACGCAGATAATATGGCGACAGTGCAACGAACAGTCTACAGCAGACAACTATTTGAGCACCACAGCCTTCAACGTGAGTTAGCAATAACGCTATGACTTTACATCCCCAATCCGAGTAGACATTATTATTTCATAGAAAGTAGTGCATTCCTTTAGATGTTAGTAATGAAATAATTCCAGTAATTAATGCAAAGCTTCATCAGTTTGTTGCTGATTTTTGTAAGTTGTTTTTAACTGGAAGATTTTTATTATATTTTTAAATATTCCTTTTCTTGAATAGACTAAGGCTAAGGAAATAGGTGTTAATACGCTTACTCCCAACCTTCATTTTATCTTTTATCCGTAAGCTTAATTTTATTACTATTATACCCAATTCCCTTCACCCCTTCCTCCGTTTTCCTTACCTCCTTCTATTCTCCTACCTCAACTTTCCTCCCCTCACCACAATTACATATTCCTTCAACCCCTATTGTATTTTCATAACATTCGATGAGATCTAATGCCCTTCACCCCTTCTTCCGTTCTCTCTACCTCCTTCTATCTCACCCTTCTCTCCCTTAACATTACTTTTTCTTTTAACCCCTATTATCGCTTCATAACATTATTAAAACCAATGCATTTCACTCCTCCCTCTAATCACCCTTCTCAAACCAACTTCTTTCCATCCACTTCCTTCCTCCACTATCCCTTCTACCCTTACCCTATTTGATTCAATTAAATTAAACCTCAGTGCTAACCACACCCTTTCATACTTTTCTCCCTCCTATCTTTCCCTTCCTCCCTATTACTACTTTCAGCTTCCCTTCTTTCCTTAACCCCCTTCCTCTCCATTCAATTAAAACCAGTGGCCCTAGCCCCCTTCCTCCATTCTCTTTACTATACCTATCCCTTGCTTCTCCCTTGAACCCTACCCTCCTTTCATTTCATTAAACCCAGTACCCTCCACCATTTCCTGACATATCCCCATTTCATACATACCTCTTTGTTCCCTCCATTCCCTTTCTCAACCCACCCACATTGCATTCATCCATTCCCTGCTTCCATTCTCCCCTCCAACCTATCCTCCTTACATTCCATTTGATTAAACCCACTTTCCTCCACCCCTTCCTGACATTCCACCATTTTATACATTCCCTCTTCATTCCCCCCAGTCCTCCTTCTCAAACCACCCCTTTCCTCCACTCCCTCCCACTATTTTCCACCCTTTCTTCTACCCCATCCTCCTTTCATTCCATTCAATTAGGGTGGGAGTGAAGAGAACGCAATTTAAGGGTAATGTGTTGTTGTTTTTTCAGTTTTTGTTTCAAAACAATTTTTTGGTCAAAATAAATAAAATATTTCCCCAGAAGTAATATAGAGTTTAATTTTCTTCACGTCGTGATATCAACAGTTCTTGAATATCTGTAATAAGCATATCAGAATTAAATGATAAACTTTTTAACTGAAGAGGAAAAGCTATTAAGTTCCAGGGCACCCTTGATAGATAGATACTCAAAAATTGATGGTATCAACTTGTGAAAAAAATTTAAACTCTATGTTTCTACTGAAGAATTATTTGATTTCGTTTGAATAAAAAAAAGTGTTTATAAGAAAACTGCAAAAATACTGCTCTTAACTTCTATTACCAACAATTCTCCCTTAAATTAAGTGCCCTCCACCCCTTCCTACCACTCCCCCTTCTCCCCACTTCTTTTCATTCTCTATCCCCCTCCCATTTAGTATGTTAGCTTGTAGATTTTTTTTCCCAAAAATAATATTTTCTCCCTACCTTTCCTACAAGAGTCAGACAATAGACAGAGTCAGAGAAAGAGACAAATATAGAATAATTGGTTGTGGACACTAATAATATCGAGGAATCTCCGGCTTGAGATAAACATACATTCTCTAATTAGCTAACCAATAATCTGCAAACTTAAGTAAAAATAAATTAATACAGTGATAAAAATAAAAGAGCAACAACAAAAAGACTAACAAAATAAAGTTCTACATTGAATTGTGCGTTTCCATATGTAATCATGTATTTTATATGTAAATATTTATTATTTATTAAAAATAAAATAAAAATATGATATAAATAAGACCAAAAATATGCCTAAAAACTAATACCCGGATTCGATTGCGGCAAGAGTGGACTTCTCAAAATTTTCTTTTTCTTTTGCGAAAGCTATCCCCTCACTATACAGTAAAGTAACCAATCAAAACACGTGACATTACTCTTGTTATTTCATAAATACATTTAAAACAAAGGTTATCAGCTACTAAACTTAAGGGGTAAGGATGAATATGGTGGTTTGAGTAAATGCATCCGCATTCACGTGAAAATAGGACGAGAAAATCACAGTGAAAAAACATGTGGAGCGCCCCCCCCCCACNNNCCCACCCCCCCGCCGCCCACCCCAAGGCATCCAGCTGAGATAGGAAACTTGGCCTCTAATGCAAGCCAAAATCTTAGACCAAATACTAACGATGCAAGTGTATTTCTGTGTCAAGTTTGCATTTATTTTTGCCTTCATTACATACCTTGCAAATCATTCATTTGGGGCCAATTGCATAAATATACCAACATTATAAAAGTATATTGTCTTAAAAGTAAATATGTAAGTTGTTTGGAATTATATTCAATATTATAAAAATGTCTAACTTCTCAAGTGAGGCCAAAATGATAGTTACCTTATGGGCCATCCTTAAATTATGTAAGGGGTTTTTTGGGGATGGGGGGTGGGTAGTATTTTCTTACGTTTTCTTATGGGCGGAATCCATTTTACTAAGGTTTTTTTTATAGATGTTTATGGTAAGACAAAATCTAAAAAATAAATTGTGTCACAAAATAAATATATTAATAATTATAAAACTTCACTTATATTTCAACTACTAATAAGTGTTGCGCCTGGTTTTATTGCAATTAAAGTATTCTAAAATCTAATATCACTCGCTCTATTACCAATCTATTATTACTATTATCTAAAAATAATCAAACAATTAAAAAATCTAATTTACAAAATTATTTTTTAAAAATGCGTAAATTTTTGGGGGAAGCGGTGGTGACGGGAAATCTTATGATCCCTTACGTAAGGAGAAGCGGGGTGGGGGAGGGGGATCTAAAACCATGAAAAAAAAGCCTTACATATTTTGAGGACGGCACCTTACATGTGTGAACATTTCTAAGTGTGTATGTGTGTGTACGTGTGTGCAGGTGTGTGTGTGTTTCTCTCTTGATTACTTGTCTGTCTTTCTACCTGTCTATTTGTCTGTCCATCTCTTCTTAAAATAAATTATATTTTCAAAGCTTGTTCCTTTACCTCCAAGTGTGTGTCAGTAATTTGCTTTGAATTGAAAGTGCTGTTTGAATATGGACGTGTCAGTCACGTTTCAACTACTAGAAAATGCTAGGAGTAGATTTATGTGAAATCAATAAAGTATTACCCAATATACCTGTTTGTATTCATACGACAAACCATGTGTTCTAAACTGTCACTATTGACTTTTGGTGTTAATTTTGACTACAATAAGATATATATAGTGACTTTTTGTCAGAGATGGCTAATCCAATATTTGTTTCTTTTGTTATATATAAAAAAAGGTTCATCGTATGGCAATCCGACTATGAATGCAGTCGTTTACATGTTTTCCAGGAATATATATAATGCGCATAATGTTTAAGTGGCTATGATGGAAGGGAACGTGACAGAAAAAAAAAACCTTTTGGTAAAAAAAAATAGAGTATTTTTCTATAATAATATGAACCGTTCATGAATGTATGTTATGAGCAAAGTGTAATTTGAAGAGAAATTTTTAAAATTAAGTCGAACTAGGTGGTCTTGGGGTAAAGTGCTCGCCTCAGAACCCGATGTCCGTGGGCTCAAACCCAGCTTGGGTTGACAAATTTTTCTTGGGCCAAAAAAAAAAAAAAATCCTTAGCATAACTTCCTCCGGACGGGAAGTAAAGCCGTCGGTCCCATATCGATTGTAGCATGTAAAGGATCCCTGGAAGGTATGTGAAAATACCTATCCCGTCATAATTGTAGTTCCTTCCACGCTCGCTCATAGAAATGCAATATGGACGGCAAAGGAGAGCCATCACTCTCCCTAAGCTCCCTTAGTAGATGGTATTTCTACCAGATGGTGTAGACATCACTAATAAGTCTAAGGGCTGAGTGTATGCTTATCCCCGGATGTATATAAATACATCAAACCAACCTTCTGGTTGTCAACTTTAGAAGAAGTAATTTAATTTACCCTGAAAGATAGCGGTCTTAATCTTGACCAATTACAGTATGGCTCTGTTTATGCATGATAATGAACCCAGTCAAGGTAAGCTTACTACCTTCCAGAATAAACGGAGAGTTAATAACACCTCTAAGTAATTTTGTAGGTTGAATATTGGTTTTATTTGTCTGCTAATCAGTTTACTCTTAGGTATATTGCGTGAAATGTGACAGATCATCACTTAAATATACACTCGGTTTACTCTGAAAAGTAGCAATATCTCCTTGACGGGGCAGCACTATGGCCTTCTCATATAAGCTGCGCCATAGTGAAGTCATGGAAGGTAAGTTTTCTACCGTTCGGACTAAGCGAAGAGTAGTCTGCTAACTAAAATGTTTTGTCGACCTCGGTGTCTTGGAGTAGAGTGCTCACCTAAGGATCCGATGTTGAGTTCATACCTAGCTGAAGTCGGCGGATTTTTCTTGAGTCATAAAAAATTCCTAGCATAACTTCTTTCCAAGGAGAAGTAAAACTGTCAGTCCCATATCGATTGTGGCGTACAAAAGAAACCTGGAAGGTATGTGAAAATACCTTTCCCAATAAAATTGATAGGTCCTTTCGCTCTCGCTCATAGAAATTCTCGTGTGGTAATATAATCAGTCGGTTCAGAAAGTACAAGTTAAATACTTCGAATAATAATTAAAAGTTAAAGTGTCGGTACATGATTCAATTTGTTCTCGTACTTCTCTTCTACAAACATCAGAGCATCCCTTCGTGACTCGGAATTAGGAAAATAAAAGTCATCCAAGTGTAGGACTCTGCGAGCTATGACAATATTATCTCTCTCAACGTCGACCCGACTGTTCCAGCGGAGCGAGCTGACGAGAAGCTACACAGGCGCAGCACGGTTCGGATGGGCATCAGGGTGGTTCAGCGCGCCGTCCCGGCCGAAGACGAGGAGGAACAAGCAGGACCCCCACCCCACGCCTCCGTCGACAAACCCTTCCTGTTAAGCGACGGTCGGGTGGAGCTCGAGGCGTCCCTCGAGAAGGCGGTGTACAGCCACGGAGAGCCGCTGCTGGTCAACGTCGCCGTGCATAACAACAGCAGCAAGACCGTCAGAAGAATTAAGGTAGGATTATCGGGGTCACTTAACATGTAATATAAGGATACACTAATTAAGGTAATGTTCCCACCCCTAGCCTACTAACGGTACATTTCAGCCCGCCAGGGTGCCATATGATGTCACTTTGAAACTTGTTATATGTTCAATGTCGTGTTTGTTCTCGAGAGACCTTCAGGGCTGGTGTCAACTGTTTGTCCCTTTATGTTTCTCATGTTTTATTCATGTTTATTGTTAGATGTTTAAATATTAAATAAAAACTTTAAAACTAAACTAACTAATTAAGGTAAATATTTTCAGCTTTTATCACTTTTTTCGTATAAATCAATAAAATATAGCTTCAGTAAGCTACTTTTAGTTTAATTTACTCCACATAGTAATTTCGGCCGTTCATTTTTTTTTATGCACGTCGATGGCCGTATAGTCTAAGGCGTCCCTCTCGCAGTAGAATGGACCACCTATTATAGAGACATCGGGGTCAGAGTTCCAGTCGGGTGTACGCAGGGCGTTTTTACCTAGATAGTTTCCCTCTCGAAAATGTGGGTAGGCTCCTACACTTCCTCTAAATCCAACCTTCCTAATCTCTAAATTATTATGTTAATTATTGCATGTGCTTATAAACCTTAAGTGAAGTGAGATGCGCTGAAAATAATAATTAACTATGACAATTATTTTATATTTAATAGCATGTGCGTTATGGAATTTGACCAAGACTTTTGATCTTAATTTAAAAAATTTATGTTCAAATGTCAATTAAACCCAAGAATGTGTAGACAATTAAACTTAACGTAGCTACTGAAACCACCTTATTATAAAAAAAACCTGTAAGAATAAGGACCTTAACTAGCTTTCACTTGCATCCAAACTTAACCGAGAAACTATCCGGTCCCGAGGTGTAGTGGTCAGCGCACTTGAATACGAACATAGAGATCCCAGGATCGATTCCCAGCTGGTACCTTAGATACTTTTCTCTTAAGGAGAGTTATCCCAACGGTCACCAGGGGTTGGTAAATTAGTCTTGAGCAAGGTCACCAGGGGTTGGTAAATTAGTCTTGAGCAAAGTTTCTGACTTCCACTGACCCACTTTTTCATAGTTACTATCATCACATCATCTCATTGCTGGTACGTGTAAACAACCTCAGTACAGTTCGTGTATACTGGGCAACGCTCTGTGCGGCCAATAGTCTACATACAAGAGACCAAAACTCTATGTTATGTCCCTCCCTGTCAGTAATGCCATACGCTAAAATAATAAAATAATAATCGGGAAACTAAAAACACTGTAATATTTATTATTATGACTATTATTAGCACCGCGTCTTACTACCCGTTCGGGTTATACGCACTTACGTTAATGTGTAATGGTGGGGTGATTGTGAGATGAAATGAAGGACCTACAGTTTAACGTGGAATCCGAACCACGGTGGAGGCCTGGCATTCCCCAAATTCACAAGATGTCTTGTCAGAGGTGAAGGAAGGGTTTGGTAATCAGATAAATCTGTGCCGGGACCGAGGATTGAACCCCGGCCGCCAGCACAGAAGTCTGACACCCAACCCCTGGATCACCAGGTCACCTAATATTTTCATTACACTCGAACTAAAGATGGAATAGAAGTAAAGTTTTCTTCGTGCATTTCTAAGTATTTTTTCCCCCACCACGTATAAGGTGATTAGCCCTTTTCATTGGGCGTGGAAATGCATAGCCATGGGAAAAAAACAGTTATCTTCAATAATTTTTATTATTTTGCAATTTTCTTTTCGGAAACGGTTTGTTCAAGAATAGAAGCATGTTTATTAAGTTACACTTTGTATATACACACCTCCTCTATAATTTTAACACTGATTAAATATCGATAAAATTGACTTTTCCAATAGAAAACTGCCGGATTTATAGCAAAAGAATTTTAAAAATGTAACAAACATCGAAATATTATCTTAGAAGGGGTGTTGAAAATATTAACATAAATATTTCCCTCGTTCTCGGGAAAACTGATATTTTCAAACGTATGATTTTTCCACAAGACCTGTCCGGTAGCTAGCGCCATTTACGGTGTCCGTGAGCCATCTGTTTTTGTTGGCGCGGAAGGATACTTTGGTCGGTTGTGGAGCCACGCCACGCCGTTCACCTTCCCGTCCACCATTCCACAAAATATGTTTTATACTTGCACTCGACAGGGCCAAGGGCCTTAAGTATTCATTCGGTTAGGACGCATATAAATTATTTTTTCTAAAGGATCAGTGATGAAGAAGAAAAGTTTATAGGACAAAATACTAGAAATTGCGTGTAGGGAGAGCAGGAAACCATTTAGGTAAAATAGAAAACTCAGTATATTCAACAGGGATCTAAACCTTCACCTTATTGTCACCATCAAACTAGACTTTTTTTTAGTACTCGTGCCCACTGAACGAGTATTTCGTGGTAGCTACTTTGCTGATTATTTCGTGATATTTTCCATAATTATTTCGGTACAATTATATCTATATAACCCGCCTCGGTGGCGTAGTTGGCTAACGCGCTGGTCGTGTTGAGCTGCTCGACTGCTGAGGACGGGGAGATCGAGGTTCGAATCTCGGTCGGGTGAACTGGGGGTGGTTTTTCCTAAATGGTTTTCCACTCTCCCTCCACGCAAATGTGGGTTCACTTCCTCTAATTGAACCTTCCCAATTCCTAATCCATTAGCATAATTAGTACTTAAAGCGTATAACCCGAACGGGTAGTAAGACGTGGTGCTAAATATTATTATTATATCTATATAATTATGTACGAAAACACGGCCTGCGACATAAACAGACTTGGGACAAAGGTGCAATTCGCGTTTCCTTTCCTTCCTCGCCAAATAGCTCCTCGGAGCTAATCAAACTCGGCCACCTGCGGTCAAGTTCTGGCCCGTTTGTTAGAAACTTAGACGTCCCGTCCCGGCCGACCAGGACTGTAATAGTGACTCCTCCCTCTCTACCTGGTTGCATGACAGAGTGCTTCGTGAGTTCGATCAACTGCTTGAAACCTTTTAATCTACTTGAAGTAGAAGCAATCAAATTAGTAACAGAATGGATGTCAAAGTTGAAGGTGGGCACACCAGAAACAGTAATGTAAAGTGATTACTTAAGAAAATAGATAAACAAAAAAAAGGTCAAGATTTTCATGGCAGGTTTCACAAATGCAACATATTGGATCATGTCTTTCAGCACGTTCGGACTATATGCATACATCAATTATTCTAATTGAGTAGGGATGAGTAAGGTAGCATTTTAGAGGAAATGTAATAGAATTTGCTTTGAAGGAGAGTGGAAAAACATTTGGTAAAAACCATTCTACGTACACCCGATCGGGATTCGAACTCCGATCACCCTGTCGTGTCACCATCAATCCAGTCAAATACGCACTAGACCATGTGACCACCGATGCGGGTTGGTATTATGGGAATGCAAGAGGTCCCACTGGCCCAACACTTTAGATCAGTCGGTAGCGTGTTTGCCTACTGAGCCAAGGATCCCGGGTTCTATTCCTGACATGGTCGAATAAACTTATCGTTGGTGAAATGTGAGTTTACCCTTTCAAAGTGATGAATTAATGGCTGGGGACTGGATGTTGTGTCTCTCCTAGTCCTTATTTAGATTATAAGGCATATGACGTTACGACAGACCTAGCAAGCCGATAGTGGAAAATATACGGATGGTTTGAATAAAGAAATGACCCAGGCCACAGGCAGGAAACAGTAATGGATGTGAAAAAGGTCCTATTGTGCGCTTGTGCTGTTTCCTTGTTTCTAAGACAATATTATTATTATTATTATTATTAGCCCCACGTATTACTACCTGTTTGGGTTATACACACTTACGCTAATGTGTAGTGGTAGGGTGATTGTGAGATGAAATGGAGGACCTACAATTTAACGTGGAATCCGAACCACGGTGGTGGCCTGGCATTCCCCACATTCACAAGATGTCTTGTCAGAGGTGAAGGAAGGGTTTGGTANGGCCTGGCATTCCCCACATTCACAAGATGTCTTGTCAGAGGTGAAGGAAGGGTTTGGTAATCAGATAAATCTGTGCCAGGACCTAGTATTGAACCCGGACCCCAGAACAGAGGTCCGACACCTTACCCCTAGACCGCCAGGTCACCAATGTTCAATAAAGAAAAATGTATTATTATTTATTATTTTCATTATTAGTACTATCACTGCTTCTTACTACCTGTTCAGGTTATATGATAATTACTCTAATGGGGCAGGGATGTGGAAGGAAGCATTTTAGAAGTAATCTACCCGTATTTGCGTGGGAGGAGAGGGAAAACCACCCTCAGTAGATACGATCAAGATTCGAAAACTGAATCGCAGTTTATAGATCCACAGTTATTCCCAGGACATTAAAAACAACCAGCATCAACTTCTGCTACCATCATACATCGAGGAACGTCAGTTATTTCCCTTCCTATGCCCCCACAGGACTGTACAAATTCTGTTCAAACCAGCAGCTCTGCGCATTCGTCAGGGTTATCTACATTAGTTCGAGTAAGGCAATTTTGGTTAGTTTTCTCTTTTTTCTTTGACAATAAGATATACTTTTGTTCCTGTATGTATAGTACTCAACTTGGAGGCTGATTGGATTATTTTTTCTACTTACCTAAATGTAATAGCGAATCTTTCCTACAGTAGCCCCATGGCTTCTTTGGGGCTGACTGACAGTTAACAGCTGACTCCTGACAGTCAACATTTAGGTATAGACTTAAATTTTTACTGTCAGAAGTGACAGCTTCCAAACACAAGTTTTTGCAGATCATATGGTTCGGCGTAGGGATACATAATTTGGTCTGGTAACTTTTCAAAGCCGTCAACTGTCAGCTGTGAGCTGTCACTCAGCACCAAAGAAGCCATGGGGATACTGTATGAACCTATCGCGTTCCTCAATGTTGTGTTGTTTGGTAATTAGAGCAATTCATCAAATGAATTTGTCGATATTCGGTAGTGCTGAGAAATCTTTCATTCGGTATACAAAGGATGAACTCAATATTTACGTAATAATGGGTCTTTCACTAACCCTTCAGCTTCAAGAGCACAAATAGTGTTCAATTTGGAAAGCACTACTTCTAACTGACTTTACCGACTGTACTAAGCAAACTGGCGCGAGAAATGAGACTCGTTGAGGCCGGCCCTTCAAACGGGGCCGGATTTGCCAGACGGTAAAAACGTATACCACCGCCCTATCTGACCTACTTCGGTGGCCGCGTGGTCTAATGAACTACTCTCGCAATAGACTAGACTGCCGATGACGGGGAGATAGAGGTTCGAATCTAGGTCGGATGTATTGAGGGTGGTTTTTACAAAATGGTTTCCCACTCTCCCTCCACACAAGTGTGGGTACACGTCTTATAAATATAGCCTACTCAATCCATAAAACCATTACTTAATTAGTACATACACGTTTAGCCCGAACGTGTAGTAAGATGTGGTGCTAAAAAAAAAAGTATAATCTGGTTTGGTTTCCCAGTGATGGGAAGGACAGGGTTCGAATCACGAGGGTGTTTTATCCCAAATGATTTCCCATTCTACCGCTAACCTAATGTGGGTGTATTTATTATAAATTCCGTCTTACTCATATTCACCCTATTATTGTGATTAAACGAGGAGAGCCCGGATGGGTAGTAATATGCGGGAGGGAAAAAAAATTAATTTACATGTCATGGAGTGGTCAGTCAGGAGGGAATTTTTATTTTTTATGTTTAGCTTATTCTGCACGTTTACCAAATCTAGCAATAAAATACTGTACTGTAGCACGTAGCCAATATTGATGTATCTTGAAATATTTTTTATGTTTTGTTTTTTTTAATTTGTCAATAACTTAGGCTATTCGTGAAAATATCTTATGTAAAGATTGAATCACACGTTCCCCGGAAATAGAGAGCAGAAAGTGCTTGAGTGACGTAGAGAATTACGATTGGGTTTAATAAAGATGGGGCATTCCAATATTAAAATGCCATTATTTTGGCACTACTTGGCTCTTAAGAACATAACTTGTGGGGTGTAGAACCGAGAAATCTGAAAGTATGTCCACTAGTGCAGAGCTGAAATATTGTTACCTGGTTCGGAACTCACTGAGTATTCGCATTCTCGTCGAGAAACAAAAGCAGAACAGAATCGTGGGTCAGGGAACGAGCTATAAAGAATTAATAAGATTACAGCACGCGATCCGCTAGGCGCTAGTTGAAATATGTTGACTTTTCATGTCCGACACCTTAGATAAGTCGGTATTGTGTCTGTTTACTGAGCTAAGTGTCCCGGGTTCGATTACTAGCATGACCCAAAAAAATATATCATTGGTGAAATATGGGTTTACTCTTTCAAACTGATGAATTAATGGCCAGGGACTGGATTTTGTGTTCGTTCTAAATTTAAGCTAGTGTATAAGTCGTGTGATATAATCAGTCTGTTTAGAAAGTGCACGTTAAATATCTCAAATAATAAATAAATCTCTTTTTTTTTTCTTTGCACTAAACTGATCCTCTTGTGAGAACTAATCAGCGAGAACCCAAATGTATTCCCATGATACTTTTTGAATCCGTTAGTTTACATATACAACACCACTCGAGCTCAAATACGTGTGCTTGCAACTTTACTGGGAGAGTCCATTCCATTTCTTGTCCTTCGGATGTTCGTGAGATCATTCTGTCTTTGTCCTCCAGGTATCCGTGAGACCATTCTGTTCTTTGTCCTCCAGGTATCCGTGAGACCATTCTGTTCTTTGTCCTCCAGGTATCCGTGAGACCATTCTGTCTTTGTCCTCCAGGTATCCGTGATACCATTCTGTTCTTTGTCCTCCAGGTATCCGTGAGACCATTCTGTCTTTATCATCCAGGTATCCGTGAGACCATTCTGTTCATTGTCCTCCAGGTATCCGTGAGACCATTCTGTTCATTGTCCTCCAGGTATCCGTGAGACCATTCCGTCTGTGTCCTCCAGGTATCCGTGAGACCATTCTGTTCTTTGTTCGTCAGGTGTTCGTGGTGCAGCACGTGGACGTGTGTATGTTCTCCAACGGCAAGTTCAAGAACGTGGTGGCGCTGATCAACAGCCGGGAAGAGTGCCCCCTAGGTCCGGGTTCAAGCCTCAGCAAGACATACACGATGAGCCCCGCCAAGGGAGCCACCAAGAACTGGATCGCCCTGGAAGACTCGTTCAGCAAAGCGGGGGCGTCTCTCGCTTCCACCGTCAACTGCGCCTCCAACTCGCCCGAAGACAGGAACGTCTTCGCCATCTACGTCTCTTACTACGTCAAAGTACGTTGGGCAAGTGGTTAATCATCATATAGAGTTGACTAGAGTTTTCTTAACTATTTATATCTCAGCCCTTTTAACTTTAAATCCTGTAGTTGGGTGGTTTAGTCCATGTGATTCCTCTATACCTCTTGTTTTATTTCACTCTTAGTTAGAATTATGTACACATGTGATGTTTACGTAGGTGGAAAGTATAAGGCCTCTTCTTCAAATTGGACATCATTTACAATATGTATAGTAAACAAGAAATTTATAAATATTACAAAGCATCTTCTTTCAGACTGAACAGCACAGTATATAAGAAATTTTTAAACATTACAAACACCCTTCTTTCAAACTGAACATTATTTAGAACAAGCACAGGGGACAAGAAATTTTTAAACATTACAAAAAAAAACATTCTTTCAGACTGAACATAATTTAGAACAAGCACAGGAGACAAGAAATTTTTAAACATTACAAAAAAAATATTCTTTCAAACTGAACATAATTTAGAACAAGCACAGGAGACAAGAAATTTTTAAACATTACAAAAAAAACATTCTTTCAGACTGAGCATAATTTCCAATAAGCTTAGTAGATAAGAAATGTATAAATATTAGAAATCCTCTTCTTTGAAAATTAACAAAATTTCCATCGTCAATAGATATCACAGCCATTAACGCTCTTGCCCATCACATGGCGCTGCTATAAAAAATAAGTGTATGTGTGTGAATGTTATCTAATTTACTGTATACTATTACTGGTAACACTGTAAATGGTGTTTCTTATCGAGTGTATTTAACAGAATATCATATTTATCATAAATAATACTTGACAATGGTGTAACATCAATAATAACACCAAAACATGTCATAGAACTAGAAGACTAAGCTACTATCAAATAAGGGGAAGGGAATAAAAATAAAGAAGATTTAATTTTGTCATTTATTACTTCTTACCAAATCAAATATAAAAATTATTAAAGGAATTAGAAAAAAAAAGTAATTTTTACCGTGGTTTGAAGACAAGTATAGTATTAAAAATTGATTAAAAATAACAAAAGTTAAATATTTTTATTTTTTGATCAAACTAACCACGAACAGAGTCTAAACATAGTGATACGCAAGTGAAATTTAAGATAGGAGCAATAGTAAATGTGAGAGTTTAGTTTACATTAAATTCACACCAAAATACCCCGAATCTCATATATATAATTTACATTTTAAAATTGACTGTATTTATTTTTTTTACTTCCCCCTCGCCCCCTTAAGGTATTATGGCTTACAGTTTGGATACATTTTATTTTTAATGAGCTGCACTGGGAGCTTCCGTTTTTTAATGTTCAAGCTATCCCAAGTGAATTAATCCCAACCTCTGCAACTGTTTCAGGTGAAGCTGCTGATAGGAGCTATGGGCGGTGAGTTGGCCCTTAAACTGCCCTTCACTCTGATGCACTCCAACTTGGACCCCGATCTTGTCTGTCTGCCACCCCCGGTCAACACCACACCTCCCCCTTGCCCTCTCAAAGATAGCAGCAACGGCGGCAGCACCGGCAGCACCAGGAAGAAAAGAGTCGTCGAAGACGAGGACGTCATCCTCCGGTGCGACGAGAACGAGCCCACATGAGGGGGTCAGAGGTCCGAGAGGACGACGAACGGCGGAGGTCAAGACACCAAGTGGGCGCGGGCGAACAAGGCGCGTTTCAAGACCAAGGCCGATAGCGAACATATGACCCTACAACGAGTGCTGTGCTGCTTCGCCGAGAGACGCCCGCAGAACAAGTGACACCGTGCGTTGCGTGGCACACCTCACGGGAGATGGCCCCGAGCCGAACTCTGACATTCCTCGAGAGCCTCGGGGAACCAGATATAACCGGCGTACTTTCCGCTGCTCAAATCGCGAAATTACTATATTACATGCCTTATCGGAAGAACCACGTACGATAAGTATGCACCCTCAGTTTACTCTGAAAGCTAGCAATCTTACCTTGCTTGGTTACATTATGTCCATAGGCTACGTCATATTGATTTTGGAATTTTTTTACCCCCTTGTCACGCATTGTCACAATTTTGCGAGGTGTTCGCAAAGTTCGACAATCTAGTTCAATGAGTCTATCGTTGTTTGTTTATACAGAGCACTGCTTGATTCGCTTAATAATAATGTGACGTCACGCATTATCTGACTCCCCTAACCCCCAACCCCACCCGACCCCCCCTCGTCACGTTTGGTCACGTGCGTAATTTATAGACAGCTCCTAATCAGATAGGGTTATCGTGTAATCATTCAAGGTAAGATTGCTAGCTTTCTCAGTAAACGGAGTGTATCTATGATATCCTAACAATCCTTTACGATGATAGCAGTTGTGGAAGTAGAGTTCAAAGGTGGCATTGGGATCTTCACTTGTGAGGTGTACCACATGCAGCATAAGATTTGCAGCCTGTATAAGAAATGCAAATCCCTTCAACCTAATCAAGTTCAACACAAGCTTAACCTAAACTTAAACTCAATAAAAACTCGGGATTAGAGTCGATTAAATATTAACCTCGATTAGGACCAGTTCTATCCTATCCGGATAAGTATGTCCAACGGATAGGCTTAATACCATCTCGCACATGCGCTATGAACTATGGATGGATAAAAGTTAGCTGAGACTTATCAAGAGACAGTGAAACCGGGCTTTAATAAAAATTATGTTGGGTTAAGTCGAACCTGTGTTTTGGTTGGATTGAGGCGCGTTCAGTTATGTTAGGTCCCGTTGAGGAATGTTAGGCCTCGTTGAGACATATTCAAACATGTTGATGCATGTTAGGCTGAGTTTAGGAGTATTGGGTCGTGTTAAGGAGTGAATATAATAGATTGATCTTGAGCTGTCACTGGGTTAACGTTAATCACAAATCTTATTTACGTATTTTTATGGATCCAGCACTATCATCTATTTCACTCACAAGTGAAAACCTCAATGTTTTCTTTATAAAACTAGTCTCCCAATCACCTACCCTCGCAGCAGAAATATAATTTCTCCATCAACTTAAAATAAACTTATATTAAACTGTGCCATTTTAATACCTGACTTTAACGTCGCGATTACAGAATATTTTATGAAAGTTTGTATTGTTATAATTATGTGTCTAGTGTTTTCTAAACCGTACAAGTTTAACCTCTCATAAAAGTGACTTGCATTCGTATCAGCCAACATAAGTTACTAATGAGCCGATTAGAACTAGGTGATATAAGAACACGTGTGGTTTACGATTGGTCAAAATCTAAACTGTTCCTCGATACAGTTTGGACCAAATGTCGCCACAACTTTTCATAAAGAACTTGATTCAACCATTAACACGACTTTATACGCTTGCACTTATAACAGACTACCTCTAAACGTTCGCTAAATAAGTTCTAAAAATAGTAACAGGCGGAGTGTTTTTACAAGTATGCTTTAAATGTTAAAATGCAATATATTGTGTCAAGGATAGTGGTTGAGGATACCAGAATTTATATTTATACGAACTATAGTATTATGAATCGTACCTATATATCGAACTTGGATGATATTTCAAGGATTCCCATTTCATTAATGACGCAGTTGATTTTTATTTTCTAAAATAGACAATATATTTCTGGTCAGATATAATTTTTACAATGACCTATATCTCCTGGTACGGGCTAGAGCAAGTTATTACTTTCATTCATCTGTCTCAGTCTCATTTATGGCTCTGACAAATATGAAAGTGGCAAAGATATGAACGATACTAGTAATAACATTCAATATACATACAATCCCGGTGATGAATGGAGTGAAGGTGTATTTTGTATTGTCAGTTAATACTAGTAATAACATTCAATATACAGACAGTCCCTGTGATGAATGGAGTGAAGGTGTCACTTGTAGGGTCAGTAAATACTAGTAATAACATTCAATATACATACAATCCCGGTGATGAATGGAGTGAAGGTGTCGCTTGTAGGGGCAGTTAATACTAGTA
>CABEEJ010003354.1:0-84422 GCA_901482245.1 Timema douglasi
GATAAGTTTTTGTCATAATGTATTTAGCAATTGTTAATAACTTTCACGAATACCCTTTTGTTGGGTCTTGACGTGAATTTATTACGGTTTTTTTGTCTGAGAATAAACTTTTATCTGAAACAACCTTTTGGCGCTATTTCTCATGGCTAACGATTAGATATTTGAATTTTGTTAGTAATATGTTAAATCTTAAGGAGTATCTTTCATTGGCTAAGTTGAGATGATTTATTGTCTTTTACAAAGCTCCTTTTATTGTTAGCAATCCCTTTATAGTAAATATTTGATACAAAAAAAATATATAAAATATTTAATTTTTATATATTTAGCGTTACTAGAGATAGAGATAGAGATATTGTTTACCTTTTTGAATTATCTATTTTTGTAGCGCCATATGACTATATTTATAGTCTTTAATTTAGTCTCGCGTACGCTATATGCATGTATAGATTACTATGTTAAATATTAAATGGAAACATTCATTAATTTCCTTTTACCAATTTATGTTGTATACTATGGTTTAAAATGTTACGCAACAATTGATCGTATTAATAAATGTCAATCTTCCTTATACTGTCTTGGTATCTTGCTAATACATGCCCCATCTTTCCCGAGGACTGTTCGCCAAACATTTTAGAACTTTAGGAAGGCTGCAGTCTCGTGCTGTCTGGTTGCATTTACTACCTAAAACTCCTCGACGCTCTCTCTGAGTTAAAATCCCCCCATAATTTTAGCTTTAATTTTTTTTAATGTATTTTGTGGCATCTGCCCCTTTTGGATGCTACAAGGTTATAGGTGTGTAGGAAGTATGGTATCTACTAAACCCTGATTTTAGTAAGAACTCCAACCTGTAAGATTTTATTTCGTACCAGAATACTATCATATATTAGTATTTTGGTTGAATGAACCGCTATTTAAAACGAAAGTAGAAATTCCCTTCTTGAAGGTTTTTTTATCCTACCTAAACACTAATATAGGGTAGAATTCTGGTACGAGATAGAGCCTTTCAAACCATCTTACTTCAAAGATCATCGTATATATAAGCCTTCATGCTACATCAACTTATTTAAAGAAAAAACTCACCAGTTTTGAACTTTGTTATGCTCTTCAAAGCTTTCACTAATACATTTATTTCATTTGACTAAGCACACATTGATGTATCTAATATATTCAAATTAATCAACGATGTCAAAATGCAACATTGCCTTGTATGGGTGCAAAAAGGAAAAAGATACTTGAAAGTTTTTTCCCTCTCTTACACAATTTTATGCAAATGATAGCTTGAAGATTTCTGCCACAGATGTCCATTCAGTTATATTATAGAGATCAGTGATTTCTACCCTATATTAAGTATTTCTTTTTAGTACATTAGTTATATGTCTAACATCATTTATGTCTTATTTATTAATTAATATTTTGTTTTTGAACCTTAACTTGATTGTAATGGGTTTTTTTTACAGCCAAGTCACCTCTATACTAAATTCATTTAAATGGTAGTCTTTTTTTTAATGTGTTGGTAATAAAGTTTTCATGACGTATATCGTGTCAAGTTATTAACTTTCGTGTAAACAAATACCTCTATAAATTCTACAAGCTTTTAATTTTTTAAATAATTATGTAAAAGAAACACCCTTATCTCGAGACACGTCATGGATACTGAAGAACTAACATGCATACCTGGTAAATTACTCTGATTAGATACATACATTTAAATAGATTTGAGGGACTCTGCAAGGGTTTTGTCTTCAAACATGGCCAGACATCTCCATTAATATTTTTGTTTTATATAGCATATCATAACATAGCTTAACTATAATTATTACTTATAAAAATATCTAAAAATTAACACTACAACAGCTGCTCTCGCCTATTGCCTATAAATTTAAAATTATCATTCAAGTTAATGCAATAGCACTCTCTCATATCGGTTAGTGCTTAGCCTTATGTTCAGTTTTTTAGGCTTATTCAAATGGGCTTGCCATAATTTTGTCTTGTTTGAATGTCTGATCCACTAGTTTGGCCTGTTGGTAATTTTCCTAAAATGTAGGGACAGACAGGATAGATCTTGGTATAAATGTCTCCAAAACTGTCATAGTTTTCGATAAGGATTGATCAAGAAATTATTGGCACCTTAGTAGCCTATAAATGGAAAACTGTTAGAACAAGTTAATTATTTTTTTGTAGGTCTATATGGGCTGACTGTACCATAAGAATAGAAGGATATATGGTAAAATCGACAGACGGGTGAATGCATTTCAGATAGGCCCCTAATATTTAAATGTAGGTGGGCTTTTTCAAATAAAGAAGTATAAAAAAAGGCAAAGATGGCTACATATAAAAGTGTGCTAATGCCAGATTTAAAAAAAAAATGAATATGAAGCGTGGTTTTGTCAGGAAAAACACAAGAGCAAGGTGAATGTGCTTAGAATGAGATAGCTAAGAAATATACCCTAAGTGTAAAAACTCATCTGTACAGACAGAGTCGGTAATGAATAAGTGTGATTTGAAAGGGAATGAATTATCCAACAGGTCAATGTGAAAGAAGCGTCTTAGGTTGGTTTGGGCATCTTGATAGGATGAGTTTTAATTAAACCAGAATGGAATGGGCCAGTGTTATATGTGAAACTGGCCCATTTTATTCTGGTTTAGATAGGTGTTGTACTGCATATAGTATAGCGACACACTATAGACATACTCAATGAGTATTACTAATTCTTTGTAACAGGCCCTTTGATAAGAATAAACAATGTTAGGTTGTAGGCTGCTATGTGCAACATTAAACAGCCATTCCCCCATTTCACATAAACATCTTAACAAAGAAAATATGAGTATCTGGGGCAAACTAAATATAATTACAAGAACTTAAAGAAGAGTGATGACACAAACATCTAGGCCTACACAATGCGGAACATGAAGTAGTTACATATTTGGTAACGCTTCAGTTGTCACCTAAATTTGGGGCATTTACATTAATAAACAGTGGGACAAGAAATGTATTGCTTCTACTTGGCGAACTTGACATTTGGTCTGCATACTCACTCAAGGTGTCTACCATCCGGGCAAATCAGGGAAAACGGGAATTAGCCGGGAATTTGAAGTTATCGGGAAAATACTGGAATAAGTCGGGAATTCGGTAAATCACAACAAAAATCAGGGAAAATGATATTTTACTCAAAATATGAAATACAATAATTAGTAAATTATGTCATTTTTTTGTTTGTAGCTGTGTAATATATTTTTAATTCCTAGTAAACAATTTTAATTCAAATTTTAAAACTTATTATTACTAAAAAGATTAATAGAAAAATGAGAGTGGAGGGAGGGGGGCGGCGAGTTAGAAGGATGTGACATACTTTTTTAGTCGGGAATTTTAGGAAATGATCAGGGGAAATCAGGGAAAAGGTCAAGGATTTCATTGGTCAAGTTTAGTAGACACCATGTCACTGATGCTGGCTATCGACAGCTACCTGTAATACACTATTTCACTTATAATGTACACTGGTGGACTTTCTTTTGTTACTGCACTTTAATTCTGATCCGAATTCTGCCACCCATAGAAAACCACATTTACACCTCATTGTTGCTGCTTAGGTCAGCGTCTTTGCTTGTCAGACAAGGATTACGTCCCAGGTTGCGGAACTTACGAGAGGAAAGGCTACATCTACTCCACACTCGCTGGTACTGTCAAGATTGTAAAGCAGGATAAGGTAGGAAATAAATTTCATAATACAAATATGGTTTAGATTAGAATGAATAGCTATATCCCAATTTTGGCTGGAAGATCTTATTTCGTGCCAGAATAGTAGTAGGCTACAAAAGACTTTCCGGAATGGCACTTTGGAAGTTTGCTATGGATGGCCTTTCATATTACCAAAATATTAGTTGATTAATTTAGCACTGTGTCTTACTACCCGTTTGGGTCATACGCTTAAGTAGGACATACTAATTACGCTAATGAGCTAGTAGTTGTGAAGGTAGAATATAGAGCAAGTGAAACCGCATTTGCATGTAGGCAGAATGGAATACCATTTAGGAAAAAAATCCTCAGTTCACCTGAGCGTGATTCGGACCTCAACCTCCCCATCCTCGGCAGTCTAGATCAACATGAAACTAGCACGTTAGCTAATTACGTCACTGAGGCGGATACCAAAATGCTACTATAGAGTAGGGCTCTGGTACAAATAATGCTCTCAACAAGCTTTCAACCACAATCATGATATACCATGTTTATACTCTGAAAGTAGAAATTGTTAAGAAAAAGCATTAAAAGACTAGTTTTCACTATCATAGGTAGATTTTTTTTCAGGTTAAGAGTGTAAACTCCTCCTCTTCTTGGTTTATCTAGAAGCTTTACAGCAGTTAACTTTTTGAGCCGCAAGAAGCTACCCGTGGGAGTGAAAGCTCATCTTAAAAAGTACTGTTTTTTACTCTAAAAATTCTAACGATTTGTGCCGTATCGTTCCTGGATGTCCTTGATTTGGATCCTAACCAGTTTGGTAAACAACCTGATCGTCCTTTATTCTCATGCAACAGTTATAAATCGGCGCTATTTTAATTTGTTCAGATGCTAGGTAGTTACAATCCAATCAATCTTATTATGCAGTTATATAACAACTCACTAATTTATGAAATGAATTTTTGAAACACATTTTAAAGTTTAATAAGGAGAGATAATATATTATTTATGAAACAATCAATATGTGATGAAAAGTCCTAAAAAATTATAAAAGTTGTATAAAATACTAAACACACTCTGAAAATATAAATTAAACATTATTAAATTCTATATTATAAAGAGTGATGGTCAAAAAACATTTACTATCATAAGAGCCTTTGTAACAATAAAACAAAACATAAAGATTAAGTTTAAATGTAACATGTCTTAATTTGACAAAATGATGAATAAAGAGATTAAAAAGAATAGTAAAGGAAGAGACAGGATAGAGAAGGCACAGCTAAGGTGGTATGGCCATGTGAGAAGGAGAATAGTAAAGGAAGAGTCAGGATAGAGAAGGCACGACTAAGGTGGTATGGCTATGTGAGAAGAAGAAGAATAGTAAAGAAAGAGACAGGATAGAGAAGGCACGACTAAGGTGGTATGGCCATGTGAGAAGAAGAATAGTAAAGAGACAGGATAGAGAAGGCACGACTAAGGTGGTATGGCCATCTGAGAAGAAGAATAGTAAAGAAAGAGACAGGATAGAGAAGGCACAGCTAAGGTGGTATGGTCATCTGAGAAGAAGAATAGTAAAGAAAGAGACAGGATAGAAAAGGCACGACTAAGGTGGTATGGCCATGTGAGGAGAAGAATAGTAAGGAAAGAGACAGGATAGAGAAGGCACAGCTAAGGTGGTATGGTCATGTGAGAAGAAGAATAGTAAAGAAAGAGACAGGATAGAGAAGGCACAGCTAAGGTGGTATGGCCATGTGAGGAGAAGAATAGTAAGGAAAGAGACAGGATAGAGAAGGCACGACTAAGGTGGTATGGACATGTGAGAAGAATGGAGAGAGAAAGGATGTCCAGGAGGATGTTGACTATGGAGGTGGGGTGGGTAGGAGGCCGAGAGGAAGAATAAGGAATAAAAGGCTGAAGGGAGAGAGGAGAGGACTGGGCTAAGGTGGAGAGAGGTGGTGGGAGGAAAGGAGGGGGTGGAGAGGTTAAGTTCCAAACATGCCCAACCAGTGGCTGGAAGCTGTTCATAATGATGATTATGATGATGATGATGATGTCTTAATTTTAATAGGTATGTTATGTTTTATTGTTACAAATGCTCATTATGATAAACATTTGTTGACCATCATTATTTATAATATAAAATTTAATAATGTTTCATATATATTTTATAAACTTGTTTAGTATTTAATATGCAACTCTCTTTAACACCTTTTAGAATTTTATATCTTTTCACAACATATTGATTGATTCATGAATAATCTAAAAATGAATATTGAGTTATTAATTTAGGTTGGTTGTTGAAATATATATATGGTTAACATATTGTGACTTAAAGTTACTCTTTCTCTACATGACTTAATGTTAAACCGAGTAGGAGTGATTATGTCCCCTCCCCCGTACTGTTTTACTATCACACATTCATTCTGGTTGATGGCTTGATCATGAATGAGTTCCTACGATAGGTTACAAGGACTTCTGCTACCCTCATGGCTTCCAAGGAGGGTCCACCACATTTTGTTGACTTCCCTTGCTAAAAATAAATTGGCCAAGGTCGCTTTCACTTTGTTAAGAATAACTGCACCTTGGTGTTGGGGAAAGCTTGTAAGAATGGCCTGTTCTCAACTGCTAATTTTTATGTCAGGTTTGTTAATCTTAAAAAAACACAATAGATATTGTTACCCTGGTTTGAGAAGGTGATAAAAGGTGAAGCTCAACACAGCTTTTAAACTATGCTCAATAAATTATGAAAAAAAAAAATATTTAAATATATGTAATGCTTCACAATTTCTACTTCAGTAGCATTCAAAAAGTTTATCTCTCCTAATTTAAACCATGCCTTAGCTGATTGCTTTATTCCAAATAGCACAAATAACATAAAATACTAGATACGAAGCAAGTATTTTAAATATTAAGTTATGGCAAAAAACACTTGAGAAAAGATTAAATTAAAGACAAGCCAACATAAAATAATTATTAGAGAGATTTGAGATTTGTAAATATCTTGAAAAAGTATCTCAAATACAACTAAAAAGACCTTGGGCTTGACTTGATGTAACAATTTTAAGCACTTGGCAAACAGAATTATAAAAACAATCAAAGTTGATATAGTAATAAAATTCCCCTAAAAATATTGATAGAATTATCTTACAAATAAGTGTTTTCTTTGTTGCCTATGATGTAATAGACAGGACAAATAAAATAACATTTGTCAGCGGCACCAAGCCTTAAACAACTTTCTTTAAATAATTTCACTTTAATTAAGATTGTCAATTTTTGAAGCTTTCTGGATGAATGAAATTATAAAAAAAAATTAAGATTCAGATTTTAGGAATATCGGATTCAACCCATCTCTATTAAAAATAAACCTAGGTACCTTAACAAAAACTATGGAAAGTCTTATTAGTTTTAAACAAAGAGTTGTGCATATTATAATATCTAGTCATGTTTTGTTTCAGTCATCAATCATTGAAGTTCATAGCATTAACGACCAAAGTATTGTTCCAGCACCAGGAGAAATCGTTACCGCTAAGGTGAACAAAGCTTATAGTTTGTATATCATAGCATAAGTATTATTTAAAAAAATATCAGTGAGGGCTCACGATGATTCAAGCAGTCTCCTACAATGTTTGTGAGGATGAGTCTTTCATAGTTGAATTGAAATAGTCATACCTTATCAGTTAGACAGTGTTTCCCTCACTTAAAAGCACGTCTCAAGGTTGATTAACTAATTCATGACCTACTTCGGTGGCCACGTGACACTAATCTTATGCTGGACTAGACTGTCGAAGATGGGGAGATCGGTTGCACTGAGGAGGGTTTTCCTTAATGGGTTTCCACTCTCCCTCTACACAAATGCGGGTTCATTTCCTCTAAAGTAAGCCTTCCTAATCCCTAACCTATTAGTATAATAGGCATACAACCCAAACGGGTTGTAAGACACGATACTAAAAGAATAATTAATTCATGATAATTGCTTTCACAAACTTTATAGCCCGAAGTTGCACTTAAGAGAGGATTTACACAACTCATTGATGAATTATTGATAAAGTGTTCACCACTTCCCACCCTCTAGCTGAAAAGAGGGAAAGCGAAGTAGGACGAGGGTGGTAAGGGGACAATACGTTTGTGCATCGTTCGATGCTTGGAGTTTGCTGGAGCACAACTGAAATGACTCGACCATATAAAATAAAACTGTCGACAGAATCTAAGCGTTCAAGGTACATTTATTGGTTCAAGTTTCATTATAAGGAAGAGTTTGCACTCATTTAATTTACCAACTGACAGCTTGTAGATTATTTTTGTGTATGTATTATACTGACTAACTGTGTGGTCTTTTGGTCAGAACTCCTAGCTACAGATCCAGAGGTGTCAGGTTTGATCCTCGGTACTTTCGGATTTCTCTTTGAACCATTGGGTCTGCAACAAGGTCAACTCAGTCTTGTGAGAACAAATTTAGAAGCTACCTGAACGTAAAAGTAGCAGGTCCAGTCTAGAAAACTGAGATTAATGACCATAGTGTGCGTTGTGCTAACCACATGGCACCCTCTATCCTCAAAAGTTGGCATTATTACCACCAACAGATGGTGGCCTATCGGTCAGTATGGTTTGATAGCGGGCTGACACCATGCAATTTTTGAGTTTGTGTTTACGCTTCAAAAACACTTTCTTTGAATGAGTGGTTAGAGGGTGTGAACAACATGTTAAAAGGAATTTATGTTTGACTTTTAGGAATCGCCGAATAAAATGTGTTATTTGTTTATAAGTATGCTTTTTTATTTTAGTACATTTCTTGACAGTAAATTTGGGTAATTCTCTTCTAAAAATCATGCTATTATTTCATGGCATGTATGGATAAATAAAAGTGTATTTGTCATAGGTGACTATAGTTGGTCAGCGTTTCTGCAAATGTGTGATCAAGTGTATTGGCGAGACTGTTTTGACCCGACCGTACAGAGGAATCCTACGCAAGGAGGATGTTAGAGCCACAGAAAAAGACAGAGTGGAGATGATAAAATGTTTCAGACCAGGCGACATTATTCTTGCTAGAGTGGTATCCTTTGTTTTAAAACGGTATCTTAGATTTAGGGNGGAACTATCATGTTTCTCACTTAGGTGGCAGTATGGTTTAAGACTATACTCTAAATATACTAAACTGCTGAAAACGGGGAGATATCTCAGCTGGGTATACTCAATACCGAGGTGGTTTTTCCTAGATAATTTCCCATTCTCTTTACTTGCAAATGTGAATACACTTCCTCTAAATTCACCCTTCTTCATTCATAGCCTTTTAGTGTAATTAGTACATTATATACCCTGAATCGGTAGTAAGATGCAGTGCTAAAAAAACTATAAAGTGCTCATCCACAAATTGCAAAAGTTATGTAGTTTATAGGTAATTGTTTAAATGACTTTGTAATTTTAGATAATATTGTCTTGGTTTGTGTAAATTTGGAGCCACTTTTGGGTAATTTTCAAGCGTTCATGTTGAATGAGAATACTTTAAAATACCATTGAGAGTTTATAAATGCATACATTATTTTAATACACAGTTGTCAAAATGAGTAGATAATTTAGTTAAGGAACTTTGTATCCTCTTTGCTTGTAAAATACACATTCCTGGTGAGATAATGCAACTAAGCTGGAGTGTATTGCATTGGAAGGGGTTAATTATTACTACTGAAGCAGATATTTATAAATCATCTAATCAAGCTTATAATAATTTAATTTAGAAATGCTTTTCATTACATTTATATTATTTAGTTCACAATTTTTTTAAAGTGCATCATACTAGATCTATTTTAGCATATATTCATAATCAAGTTATAAGATCCAAAGTTGTCAATTTATTAACAATACCAATAAAATAACACTAATAATAAAGTAAAATGTTACCAAATTGTTGACCACAATAAAAATATGTTTTGTATTTTCTAAATGTTTCTTCCTACCAAAATCCGACTATACCTTGATATCAACTGTCAGAATTTAACAATCAAAATATGAGTAATAATAAATTTGGGTAAGACCTCTTGTTAATAATTTGTATGAAATTATTTCCGAGTCCTATATTCATCTCTTTGTTGGCACTACTTGTTAATTTTGTGTGGTATGAGCCCTTAACTCCTTGTAGCTTCCGATGAAAGAAGTTCACTCCTACCAATTGTCAACAGCGGAGAATGAACTTGGTGTTGTCATAGCACATAGCGAAGAAGGTAAGCATTATTATATTATACATTTATAACATGTATAAATTAAAGTAATGTTTTTCATTTAAACCCTTGACCTTCAAGGTCAGATAACATATTTATTATATTATCTTTAGTATTGATCCACCTCGGTGGCGTAGTTAGCTAACACGCTAGTTTATTGTTCAGCTAGACTGCCAAGGATGAGGAGATTGAGGTTCGAATCTCGCGCGGGTGAACTGAGAGTATTTTTTCCTAAATGGTTTTCCACTTTCACTCAACATAAATGCTTGTTCACGTCCTCTGTTTTCAACCTTTCCGATTTCTAACTCATTAGTGTAGTTAGTACTTAGGCGTATAACCCAAACGGGTAGTAAGTTGCGGTGCTAAATATATATATATCTTTAGTATTGACTATGTATTACACTTTTTTAACACCGCATCTTACCACCCGTTTTGGTTATATGCCTACATACTACTTACATTAATGTGTTGGGGATTAGGAAGGTTAAATTTAGAGGAAATGTACCCACATTTGTGTAGAGGAAGAGTGGAAAACCATTTTGGGAAAAATATATTCAATACACCCAACTGGGATTGAACCCAGATATGCCTATATTCAGCAGTTTAATCTATTGCGATAGTAGTGCCATAGACCATGCAGCCACCAAAGCAGGTGTTACACATATTCAAATTAAGGTAATTATGTTTATTGACTGTAAATACTCTTTTATTAGTTAAAAACCATTTCCAGATATAATTTGAAATAAAATCATCTAGGTCATTCAAAAAACTTCAACTTTTCAAAATTCATTCATCAGTAAACGTTTATTAATTTTAAAACTAGAATCATCATCACAATTCGGCCTCGAAGCATGACCATTTAACGTTAAAATATCATGTTTGAACGAAATCAATAAAACTGTTACGGCTCTAACCCCATGTACAGACCCAATTTTTTGAGTTGTGGTAAGACGGGTGGGGTGGGGGGCAGACAGGAATTCATAAAATGTCAAGAGCCATAATACTTCTTGGTTGAAAATGTTCACAATTACAATGCTTTCTTTTTATGACAAAGTAAATAGGAGGTAAGGGGAAGTACATTGAGCCACCAGCTGACTGAATGCGATATCTGACTGTAGTATACAGAGTTAACGATGTCAGGATATAAATATGTTTTTGTTTCTTGTTAGTTTTTAGTTTCAACAACTTATATGCTTAGTATTACTCAGTTAATTGTACCCTTATAATTTTAAACCAATACATACCATGTGTAATAGTCTAATATTTACATGTTATATATACATACATTATTCGATAAAATATAGACAATCTATTCTCCACCATTTTATATAAAAAAAGTTTGTATCTGTTTTTTAGGAGTGTCAATGGTTCCTATCAGTTGGACTGAAATGCAGTGCCCAAAGACATTCACCAAAGAACCAAGAAAAGTGGCTAAAGTCGTTCCAGAAACTATTTTGGTGGAATAAGTGTGTTTTAGTGATGTCACGATTTTATATTTCAAAATACTTTGTGCAGTTAATTTCTCATTAAATGCCTTAATTTTATAGATGCTTAGTTTTTTTGTGTGAGGTGTGTAAGAGGGGGGTCTTCAAATGTGTGAGTTCCTTATTCACCTCCCTCCCCCCGCCACATCTTAATGCTAGTTCAGGCTATTAACATTTTAACTATACCGATTGATATGAGTGAGGAAGGTATGGCTTTGACTAAATTTTTCTCCATGGAGATAGAGTAGAAAAACCATATAGAATAAACCACCCCTAATTTACCTGGCTGGAATTCAAAACCTGACCTCCCAGTCACCAGCAAACCAGACTAGATAAGCCTGACATTCAATCCGCGTGAAAAAACCCAAACACAATTGCTTTAACTTGAGTCTTTATATCACACAGGTTCATATTTTCCTTGTTTCTATAATACAAATTTTATTCGACAAAATAAATAAAATATTGCTCCAGTAGATATATTTAGAATACGTTTGTAGGTATATTATCCTCAACAGCTCTTGAAGATCTGTTCTGACCATCTCAGAACTCGGTCAGAAACTTTTTAAATTAAGAAAAACCGTCATATTGAAATTACATTATTCCCATGAAAAATATTCAAGAATGGTTGCGATTAAAATGTTTAGAAAATTAAACTAAGTATATCTATTGAAGCAATATTTGTATTTATTAAGATTTTTTTTTATATATACATAAATAAACCATAAAAATATTAAGATTATCTCGGGTTCCCTTCCATTCCAACTTGAAACCATAGCCTTAATAAACAACAGTGGTTATGTTGAGGGAAAGAGTAGCTAAGGAAGAAGTTGGATTCAATTATTGGATGACTTGAAAGAAGAAAATTCTGGGAGCTGAAGGAAGATGCAGAGAACAGGGTGCATTGGCAGTCTGAGTTCACTGACAAAAGGAATGGACCTGTTATAAGACAGAACACCTAATAATAAAAAACCATTCCATAACAAACACTTACCTTTTACTTTACATCCATTACTGTTTCCAGCCTATGATTTGGGTCAGTTTTTTTTATTAAAGTCATATATTTTCCATTACTGGCTGGCTAGACTTGTCAAAGCTTCATATGCCTAATAATCTAACTTAAGACTAGGGCAGGCACAACATCCAGTCCCCGGCCGTTAATTTATCAATGTGAAAAGGTAAACCCATATTTTCATCAATAAAAAATTTTCGGCCATGCCGGGAATTGAATCCTAGACCCTTAGCTCAGAAGGCAGAAACGCTACCATCTTAGCTATAGTGTTTAACAATCAAATACTTACTTACCTTATCCAATTTATGTGTGAGAGAGAAGTAATGGTCTTATAGCTATCTTAGAGTGTCGGCATTATTTGGTTCCCACTATGGGGTTTTGATTATCTCACAGTTATTTTGTGATTGGTCGAAACCATCCAAGAACATTTACTTTTAACTAATATTTAAAACATGCTCTCTACAGAAATACTTTGATGAAAACTAAACCAAACACCAGTTAATTTATATTAGAGACTTCTTGTTCAATTATTCCTAAAAGGGATTTGATGAAAAATTTGACTCTAACAGGGGTTTAAGGCCTAAACAATTATCCTTATTCATCTCTTTGTGAAAGCTTATGATCATCTTTATTGATACAAAGTGGCATCTGGAAATACACATAATAGCTGCACTGCTATTGGTCTTGTTGGGTATAAATTGTTTGTTGCTGTATCTTTAAATTGGTCACTTCGTTTAGTACTGTAGTGTTGGCCATCTTTTAATAGAGTACAAAAAATATTTTTTTGTCTTATGTTTCAAAAAAGATCTTAATTTTTATATCTCATTTAACACTCTTTAAAAAAATTATTCAAGCAAACTTTCAATAACACTAAGAAATTATTTATTAAAAGAAAGTTAATTTTTATCAAACTCATTAAGTATCTGGAGTAAATTTTTAGCAAATTCATGATTGAATAAATTTTGTGTGTAGATGTAAATGTTGATCCTAAAATATATATTTACCCCATGAAAGATTATCAATATTAACAGTACTTCTTGTATCTGCTCCACTCTCAGGAACAACCAAATGAACCAAACTGGGGTGCTCCCGCATAATGTGTAAGACATTTCTCACTCGAGCCTGTGTGTTCCTCTCGAAATCCTCATCTGTATCCTCCAGATACTCATGCATTTTAAACGTCCCTTCTATACCCTTCTCTGCCTTTTTCTCATAGAGAGCAAGAAAATCCTTTTCATTTCCAGAATAAAGAATCTGTTTCTTTGCTCTTTCTTCGAACACTGACGAAAAATCTCCTGGTGTGTGGGAATATTTCCTTGTTTCTTGTCCATACTCATAATTAAAGAAATGGATACCCTTATTTGCCCGCTCACAAAATAGGGATTGGAAATCTTGCCCCGAAGTTTGTTTTTCGGGTTCAGATCTGATTTTATCAATGCACCTATCATCATCTCTTACAATATCCATCATAGTATCTCTCACCACAAGAGCATTTAGATTATGAGGAACAAGTACTTGTGAGTCTTTAATTTTCTTCTCTGTTTCTTCCATTTTATGTCTAATTATTTCCATTCTCTCTCCTTTATTGGGTGTCTGATCCTCCCTAAGATCCTCAAGTATTTCCACTGTTTCAAAAGTCTTTGTTTCAGTTTCCTCAGGTTCTTCTTTTTCTTCTATGATTTCTTCCTTTGGCTCTGACATTTTAAAATATTCTTCGATCTCTGATGAATTAACTAGTGTCAAGTCTTTCGCTTCACTTATTTCATCAGAGGGCTTTGCGATAAAATCTGATTGAATGGAGTGAATAGCATATTCATTGAAGTCCTTTGAAAAATCAGTCCAGACCATTTTATCAACGCCTAGCATATCTGTCTCTATTCCAACACTGGTGGTTTCTGGTGGTGTTGTGACAGCAACAGGTTCACTACCAATTCCAAATACGTGAGGCGGCTCTGACATTTGAGCCAGTTCCTCTTTGAGTATCTTTTCTTCGGAGAGCATATAATCTGCATTTCCTTCTACGGCATTATGCACGTAGTTGATAAACTTCTGAAACTCCCCTAGGATCACTTTTATCTTTCTCTGCCAAGACGATATTTCGGTAGATTTCCTTTGCGTGTCTTCCTCAAGTGTAAGTATCTTGAGCTTCTCTTCTTGAACATTTGTTTGTAGTTGGGCAGCTTTCAGCTCAAACTCGGTTTTCAGTATTTGTTTTTCTCTGCTGAATTTCTCTTTCTCTGACATTGTGATGCGCAAGTTTTCACTTAAGTCCTCACCCAACTTTTCCCTCTTCACGGTCTCTAGTTTCTCTTGGTATATTTCCTCAGCATTCCTTAACAACTGTTCAGTTTCATGTTTCTGCATTCTGTAAGTTTTCATCACATAGTAACAATTAGCATCAACATCTTACTAAGTTAAGAAAAAAGAGTATTAATCAACATCAGAGTGAAAGAAGCATGGACAGTGACTCACTGACAGACCTTGCTGTAAGGTGTGGCATTTGTTATAATTGAGAAAGGATGAAGAAATATCCAATAAAACTTTGATAATCCAAAGTTAAATGGAGAAATGGAGATAGTTCATATTACCATAAATAACAAACTTGAATTAGCCAATTTTATATTAATAAGGTGTTAGGTTGACTATTTATAATTTAGTAAGAATGTTCATATTATCTATACATTAGATATTTAAAATTGTTAATCTGGTTTTTAAGTTTGTATATGTGTGGTTATAATTTATTGTTTGTAAGAGTAGCACAGGGGTCTAGCGACTTAAGGTGGTTGGGGACAGGTGGCCATTGTGCACGGATAGTGGGATCTGAAGAATGTGTTGATAGCTCCATTTAAGGTTTGTAAGTATAATTCCAGTTAGCGGAGTTTTCGGAGAGTCGATCGCTGGGGTGAAGGACACTCTGAAGAAAGGACTGGTAGAGTGAAGATGTGTGTATTGGTTGGGTGGCACAGTCCCACGATTATTATTACAATTACTACAACTCGAAGTATTATATAGTCACTATAAGTCATAATCTTAATTAAAAGTAAAATATGGTATAACATTTTAGCCTTTGTTTTTACATAACGCTACGAATAAAATGATCACGTGTCTATTAAAAATAAAATATAACAGTACCAGTGAAATTCCAGTTAATTTAAATTTACATTAGGTCGAGACGCAACAAACTACAAGGAAATTACCTGCATTCCCACAAAAGAGCAAAACTATATGGAGAGTCCAAAGGTAAAACTAGCTAACTCAAAATCATTCAATTTTTGAGGAGAGCCATTTTAAAGTTTCAAACGCAATAACTTCTTCAGTTTCACCCATTAATTAGTGAGGATAAACTTTACACTTTATTCTAACTGTATGAGGGAAAGGACCTATTGTAATACATAACTCATAATAATAATAATAATAATAATAATGTGTTATGGATGAGGAATGTTAATGCAGGGCAAGCGTGCTACTTTTCAGGATAAAAAAAGTATATATGTCTGGTTTGTGATTACTATCCAAACACTGTGCTCTTGTATGATGTACTCACTGCTTATACATATTAAACTCTTTGTGAAAGGTTTCCATCTTTTTTGCTTCTTCAGCTTTCAGTGTTGACGTAACGTCCTTTGTCGTGTTTTCTACAGCTAACATCATCTTGTCTTCCATGAACAGTGCCACCTCCTCTCTCTCTTTCTGGATTTGTCTCATCATCATTGCTTCCATTTCCTGCTTTGTAGTTTTAATCACTTCCTACAAAATAAATGCCTTCGCTATGAGGGTGAGTAGTTTAAATTAGAAATGGGTTGAAGCCACTAATTTTACTGATGCCAAATCCGAATATTGGAAGGAACTATGAACAAAGGATGGACTATATATATATATATATATATATATATATATAGTAAGGTATGCCTCCACCTTGGTGTGTCAACTAGAAATTCCTGAACTTAGGTCAGGTTGGATTAGGCTTGGTTAGGTTAGTTTAGGCTATGATATTGGTTCACTTTAGAGTGCTGGTCAAATCTAGAACAGGGGATCCTCTCTCCCACTTGACTCTAGAGATGGTTGAAACTCAAAATGTAAACATATTCTAGGGAATTTCAGACTATTACCATTAGATATTGTTAAAAGCTAGGCTATACCGGTAAATTCTAAGATTTACCAGTCTTTGGATTTTTACAGTAACACATACATTATAACATTTGTCCTTTTAGTTAAGTGTTAAATTAATGGCCTGGGGTCTGGTTGCTCTGTCTTTCCTATAATTATGGTGGGGCTGAACCACAAAGAAGCAGTAATAGAGCGCTAAATCAAATCCCGATTCAAAACTTTGAAGATTTTCCTTGGAAAGCCAGTTTTGCTATATGTTGAATATCATTTTCCACATCCCTTTAAATATTCTTGTTATTTTTTAATACTTATTAGTTTCATTACGTTTGAACACAGGTTATAACGACTGAATCTAAGGAATAAGGATGAGAAAGGTAGTTTACAGGAACTGCACCTGCACTATCATGGAGAAGGGATGGAAAAATACAGTAATGTGTCATGTGTGGAAAACCAAACCCAGTACATCTACTGAGAATCTAAACTTCATAACGAGCAACCAGTTGTTTGTAAGTCAGCCCCGTATTTAGGATATGTAATGCTCCGGTGCAGTCATTTATTTTACACTTCCCCACCCTTAAACACCACCATCACTTCTCACCCACTCACAGCATCGACTGGCATGTATGGTATATGGTTGTTTAAACTTAAACAATATGCTCATTAATTTCCAACTTCATTGAAATCTTGTGACATAATTGAATAAACCATAAAAACTGAGAAACTTATAAGTTTGTAAAAATATTCCTGTACAACAATTATTTTAAAATGCATACTGAAGTCCAATAAATAAAAAGTCTGAAGAAGAGATGTATTAAAACACAAGAAAAATTATAATTTTAAAAACAATTCACATTTATCTAACCCATCAAATAATCTAAACAAGTAAACATAGTACATAATGGAAGAAGTGAGAATATGAGCTTAGAACATATGCAGCGCTTCGGTCAACTTGCGGGTGATGTGCTGTCATCTCTCGCCTGGACGTAAAATGGTAGTTTTTTTTAATAACGAATGACGAGAAAGGGATAACAGTTCACTCTTTTTTTACAAATGAGACTAAATGTTATAAATTTGTTTACTATTTATGTTAAAGTTTGCTTTAGTTTTCTTATTCCAATATTATTTTGCCACCCTGTGCAGCTGTACGTGTTGCACAGGCCTAAATATGGGCCTAGTAATAGTTATGTCCGAAACTATACAGCTACTTATGCAGTTTGTATATATAATTATTTATAAATGGACAACAATATAAATGTATATCTCAAAAGTGCAATTAGGGGTTGTTAATGTTGGCACACCACCAGCCTTCTCAACAATGGTTTTGGGAGGCCCTGGATTAAATCTCGACCAGATTTACAAGGTTTTTCATTCTTACTACATTAGACGAAGCCATTTGTATATCTTGGTTTCAAAAATAATCAGTCAAATAAAATATAATCTAAAAACATACTAAAAATGACACACAAATTGTTAGCACCTCTATTTCTTTTGTAAATTCTGCCAACATTTGTTCTTTAATAGTTTCTGTGGCTGCTCTCTCCTCTTGTAAAGAACACTTAATGGCCTCTCTACACTCCAGCATGCCGTCAAACTTTGTTCGCTTCACTGCTTCAGCAGTGGCTTCTTCTTTTGCTCTCGCCATCTCTTGTTCGTAGTTTACAATGGATTGTTCGCCGATCTCTGTAAAGAAATGTGATTATGTATCTTTTCGTGAATTTTAAACAACCCAATTTGTAAATGAGATTCAGAATAAATCCGTGACAACTTGATTTGAATGTTAATGCGGGGTGGATGGAAACACAAGTTGAGTATTAGTTTTTACTTTTTACATCAACCTCGGTCTTGGGGCAAAGTTCTCGCCTCAGGACCTGATGTTTATGGGTTCAACCCTAGCCGGGGTCGACAGATTTTTCTTGAGTGATAAAAATCCGTACCACAACCTCCTCCAGAAGGGAAATAAAGCCATCAATCCTATGTTGGTTGTGGTATATAAAAGAACCCTGAAAGATATTTGAGAACACCTTTCCCGGCAAAATTGGTGTGCCCTTTCACTCTCACTCATAAACATTTTTGTCTGCTGAAATAATGTTGGTTCAGAAAGTGCACAGTAAATAACTCAAATAGGCTAAGTAAAATAAAACTCAAGTTTTATATTTAATATTGCTTCCATATATATATTTAGTTTAATTTTTCACACATAATAATCTAAACAGTTCTTGAATATTTGTCATGGAAAGGGAGTAATTTTGATAAAAACTTTTCAAACAAAGAGAACAGCTCTTGGTTAAATTAAAATACACCCATGAGAAATATTAGAAAACCACTATGTGTTTAAACATAACCTAAATATATATATATTGAAGCAATATATATATTTTTTTCCTCCAAAATGTTTTGTTGTTACTTTCTTGCTATCTTACAGATAGAGAAAGTATTGTGATTGTCTAAAAAATCGAACTCAAGATTTTGATGAATCTTGACATTTCATGACCCCCCGAATCCAAAAAAGTGGTTTTTGATTTTCTGTCTGTCTGTCCCTCCAAATAGAGCCTGCACTATTTTACCGATCAGGTTAAAACTTGGTATCTTATGGTTTTCATAGGGTTGCCCTGAGGGGTTTTTGGAATTGTATATCTAATCCTAAAATTAAGGGTAGTTTACTGAAGGGCAAAAAAAGAAAAAGTCGATTTTCTCAAAATCGGCTTTAATGATTTTAATTAAATTTCATTTCTAAACATTTATAAATATTCTAAGCAAAATGGCTTCTCTCAATATTTCGACAAAATGACTTTAAGGGCTCCGGTTTGATGTGTAAATTATATTTTTTATAATATCTCCTAAACTATTTGAGATATGAAATTACTTATCGTTAAAAATATTTATGTCTCTTTAAAATATAAATATTTTATAAGAAGCATATTTTTATAAAAACAATACCTTTCAAGCTATACGTAAATATATATATTTTTTAACTTTTCAAACACAAAAGGTAAAAGTTTTGTGACCACAAAAGAAAATCTAACCTGAAATGTTGATGTATGTCGACGAAAGGACGAAAAGAGGAAAAATTGACTTTCTCAGAATCAACTAACGATTTTGATTAAAATTTGTATCTAGCTGTTGATTGAGATTATAAATAAACTGTCTATTTTCATTTTACCATGAAAATGAATTTTAGTACTTTACAGAAGCAGAAACTTCTGTATCTCCACAACTATTTGAGATATTAAATAACTTATCATTGCAAAATTGTAGTACTATTAAAAATAAAAAACTTTTATATAAAATATATTTTTATAAATCCAGCAGTTTCTTAGGTATTGGCAAATATATTAATACAATTTTGTGAGCTTTAGTTGCAAAGAGATACTACTAAAATGTTAACGCAATAATTCTCCAATGCCATAGTGTAATTAAATATAAGTCTCTAAAAGTTTATGTTGTTTTTCCTTAAACTTCCTAGGAGAAATGTTTGCACAACAATGATCTACATTCATTTTAAACTCAATAGTCAATATTTATATTTTTTATTGGTCAAATTTTATAAATGAGGAATTTAATAGCAATGCGATGGCATGCAAATTTGCAACACCTAATAAAATGTCGAAAATTTTAACCGGAAGTTGAAATTTTAAACGAAGTGTTGACCCGACATTGATCTTTTTTATCGGTCCAAACATACAAATGAGGACATTAATTCTTTAAAAATAAAATTATAAAATTTAAAACTGGGACTCAAAAAAAAGTTTTTAAAAGTATAGTGAAATTTATGCTTGGTTTTGCTAGTGTATATTATTTCGTTTTACATATATTACGAGTTTTGAGTAAATATCTCCATTTTCAAACAATAGAGCGAGAAAGTCCATGCGGAGTTCCTTACCATTTATTTTTGTTAAAAACAATATACATATACATCTTGACTTACTTCACTTTTCACCCACCTTAGGTAGGCCTACCCCAATGGAATAAAATAATCACAGTGCTTAAATAAATGGTTTAGTGGGTTTTTTTTCCTCTTCTAACAATAACTAATGTTTCTTACCCATAATTCCTACATGTGTGAGGGCCTGGATATGTCTGCTAGTGATTGGCGGTGACTTGACCAGATTTCCCATCAAGACTTCACTAGGGTCCACCCACAGTGGATCCTCAGGGCTGTTTAATCTTGGGCTCAAACCCATCAGAACTTTCTCTTCTTCTGTAAGGCTGCTGAAGAATATCTCCGCAAGAGGAGACCCCAGTTGGTTCCTCACCTCTGCCTGGGTAGGGATACCCTTTTCCTGAAGTAACTGCATTCTTCTGTAATGTGCTTTGCCTGCGTCGCAGACAATTAATCAAAAGATTTAATTTTTTCTTTAACAATTTGGCCATTATTTTAGGTGAAGGGTGATACAAGTTGTGGGACAAGAATTTTAGGTCATTTTATAGACTTAACTCTGACAAGACATCTTGTGAATGTGGGAAATGCCAGGCCTCCACCCTGGTTCGGATTCCACGTTAAACTGTAGGTCCTCCATTTCATCTCACAATCACCCTACCATTACACATATAGCGTAAGTGCGTATAACCCGAACGGGTAGTAAGATGCGGTGCTAATAATAATAAATATAGACCTAAACGGTAATTCCACCGATTAGCTCTGCTTAGTTTGAATGGAAACATTATAGGTGTATATTTCTTTAACACAGCTCAAGCTTGTAAAATATTAGTTTTAACTCAAAATACTGGCTGTGAAATCTTTCAAAACAAATTAAGTAAACTCTTGTCATTGATTGCATTATATTAAGAGTACATGTTTGAATGGGTCTTTTAGTAGAGACGGATCAAATCCTATAGTTATTGAATCCGAATCTTAAATTTTCTGTGGAATTCAAATTTGATTCTTTAAAAATGTACAATTTTAGTTAAAGGGAAAATATTTAAAATCGAATTTAAAAAAATATTAAGGCTTAGTGACATTGACAGATACCAATTTGTTTTGTCATGTATATCACATCATTAACAACAAACATAATACTTTTTTTAATACAATTTTGTCATTTTATTTTAATTTTGTTATTCTCTCAACTAATATAATTCCTTTTAACAATTGCTTAAAATTTTGTATATTAAGTCAAGGTCTTTGTAATGTAAGATGCTTTTTTTGAGAGTTTTACATATCTCTTTAATACCATTAGTGGTATTAAACTTGTGAGAACAATAACAGAGCGAACCTCCCCACTGGCCCCAACATCTCCCACCCCTGTAATCCTCAGCCATCTCTCTGAGAGAGCATTTGCAACAATTTGTAGACTCCCATCTGACTAACACTATAGAGTATACTTGCATCTAAAACCACTATGAATCATACACACCCCACCTGTTTATGCACCATTTGAAAACTAAATGGATCTTTGATCGCTCTGGGATATAAACCAATCAATCTCAATAGATATCTAAAACCTGGTGCGGTCACTCCAAAACGCATTGAAAACACTGATTGCCTACTTTAAGTGAAATAAAATCTTTAATTATGTTTACATCATCATCATGTAAAGTTTCTTGCCACTGGTGGAGTCTGTCTCAAACATAAGCCTCTCCATATACCTCTATCTTCCCACCACCTTTATACCTCCACACCGGTTCAATTCACTCCTCTCCATACTCCATTTATCCACCTGTCACTGGGGTTTCCTCATGCCTCCTGCCCACCACCTCCATTTCAAGCATCCTCAGAATCATCCTCATTACATGTCCATACCACTTTAATCTCACCTTCTCTATCCTATTCCATTCTTTCATTACTCCTTTGCACTTCTGCGGCACATCTCTACTCCAGTCTAGACTTCTGACGCTTTTGTAAAAGGCCTCCGCATATATTTTATAATTTTGACAGCATTTCTGAATTTTGTGTTTGTCAAATTGTGACTGTGGCCTTGTCCTCACCACAAGGACTAGAAGCCATTAAATCAACTAAAACCTGCTTTTAAAGCATTCAAATGGCAGGAGGAATGAAAAGAAAGGTGGATGCATGCCTGTGGTGCATAATCTGAAATTCCGCGGAATATTTCGGCCAATGAAATAATAGAACATTAAAAGATCTATATTGTGTGTTCTTGGTCAATGTTAGCTCATGCGCAATGTCAGTTTTACATCACTCGTGTGGTCAGGGCTGCTCTAATGGGTTTTTGACTCGCATTATTCAAGTGTTTTTGTAGAACTTGGGTGCATAATTTTATGTACCTATTAAACATGATAATTAAATGTGTTTTATACCACTAAAATTATTTGAATAAAAAATTTAAAGCCTGACCCCACATCCAAAAATGCTTACCCAGCTCCCGAGGCCAACATCTGCTACTGTATAAATCAGGCCTGGCCAACCTGTGAAATGCGGGCCCGCCAGATTATTCTTTACCACCTTCCAGATTATTTTTATACTACCGACCGCATCAGTGGGAAATCATTCACTTTCAGCACTAGGCACGATAAATCACGAACAATATAATATTAGACAATCTGTACTTCCCTGAACCCACACCACTCCTTTTCTTCTTCAAAGCAAGTTTCGTCCATGAAACCCCAGGATAAAGAACAGGAGGCATCAAGGTAATAAATTTGTTTAAAGTATAAGCTAAATAAGTAAGTAATGCGGATGTAATTTAATCTCATTAAACATATATTTTATGTTACTTGATAAATTTATATTTTACCCTTCAGAATAAATTTGTTTTTAAAGCTAGAGAAGAAAACAGACAGTTCATTGACCATTGGGAAGGCGATTACTTCTTTGTAGTACACAACTCTAAATATAATGTTTGGTTTGCAGAGAGACAGTCGCTGTATTTAAGGAATACAATGTTGAAAGACATTATGAAATGAAACTTGGTGATTATGTGAAATTCAACAAAGAATCTTTTTGATTGGAAGTTGGTTGCGCTTGAATCTGTATAAACGAGGCTAGAGTACCAGTTTCTGAATTAAATGATGAGTGGTGGTCGAACCTAAGTTATTTTTGGCAGATATAACCGAAAAAAATTAGCCAACTCAACAAGAAGCTGCAGGGGCAAGACAATCACATTAAAAAAAACTTTATGCAGCAAAAGATAAGCGAAATGGTCTGCGAAACAGATTGTGTTGGCAAGGCCTGGTCTAAACTACTCCACATTTAATACTACCCACACCCTCAAACATTGATCATATATTTCTGTTCTGTGTTAATGTAATTATAATAAAATTATGATTTCTTCCATATCTTGAAAGGGTTGGTCATGTCAATTAAAATTCACTAAATATATATAAAATTCATTTAAATTAAATCTATTGAGTTTGCATTTTTTAGGGTTGGAGGTATTTGATTAGTAATAAAGAAGGTTTTTATTATGTATATCGGTAGATTTTACCAAAATATATCACATTTATCTTTTATAACACTGTTTTGACTAGAACAATGATATATGTCATTATGTGTAGAAGTTAAAATACAAAAACATATTAATGCATTATTAATTAAATACCAGCAGGATGTATACTTTTATTTTCAAAATTTAAATCAAACAAGAACTATAATTAACCAAACAGGAGTAATTTTCGCACAATGTTCTGAAATTTGTGGTACAAATAAAAAACATTTCCAGATTGTTTTCAATTTTTAGAAATGTATGTAGTAAAAACAAAGTACCTTAACCCATTTTATTAAGAGCTAACATAGGGTATTTAATATCAAATAATAGATCATTGAAGCATGATTAAAGGCATATGTTGAATATATACTAATTTTGATGTGAAAACATATTGTTAGGTAAAGGTTCTTTAGTCTTATTACACTTTCATTAACAAATTTTAAAGTCTCCAACCGAAAAATACTTCCTGAAAGAGAGAGTTTTGAAAAAAGTTATGTAAGATGAGCTTATCTATTAAAATAAACGTGTTAAAAAACATTCAGAAGTTGTAGCTGTAAGACATGTTATGAAAATCACAGTGATAACAGTGTTATTTGAAGTTGTGTGATTATTTATAAGTGTAATGTAATCTTTTAAGATAAGATTTAATATTCAAGACTGAGCATATGTTAGAGAATTCCTCACTTTTGTGATTGATTTCTTGGAACATCCCTGGCTTATTCCAATTCAGATCTTTTTCATTCGTGAACCAACATTACCCTACTTTGGTGGCCGCATGGTATAAGGCGTCACTCTTACAATAGACTAGACTGCCAATGACAGGGAGGTCAGAGTTTGAATCTCGGTCGAGTGTACTGAGGGTGGTTTTCCTAATATGGTTTTCCACTCTCTCTCTATGCAAATGCAGGTATACTTCCTCTAAATGAAACCTTGCTTATCCCTAGCTCATCAGTGTAGTTAGTACATATGAGTAATGAGCATAACCTGAACAGGTAGTAAGACACATTAAAATAACTTATGTTTCTTATCCTCCCAGTGTTAATCAAATTTTCCCTTTCTGTCCCTTTCTGGGACAGGCCCAACCAACTGACACTTTTCAGTTATTCATGATTTTATATATATATATATATATATATATATATAGTATTGTAAAAATAAATATATATATATGCTGTATTGTAAAGTATAAATATCAATTCAAAAGTTAAATAATGCTTTAGTAGTAAAGTGAACAATGTCATGATAGAAGTAAAGTCAATTTCATTATATCACATTCTGCATTAATTTACTATTATAAAAAATTGTGTTATGATTAATCAAATTCAATAGTATTTCATGTAGCCTTCAAAATATTTTGCATTCCCTCAGGGCTACATTTATAATCCAATTTGTATAAGAAGAACTTTTTAGAAAATACAAACTATTTGTTTTGAGGTCAACATTGATAACATTTTACCAGATTATTAGTGTTATCTTATAATTGTGAATATCTATCAAAAGTGATAGATGCAGCTAACATAATCTATTATTATTATTATTTGACAGCAGCTCAACTAACTTTCTAGCCTACATATAATGAAAATTGAACTTTACCATAGTATGAGAAACAGTTCTCTAACATAACCTCCTCATATCCATTGAATCCTTTATACTCGCAAATAAAGTAAACCTCAACCTTCCGCCTAGTCCCCTCATATTAAATTTATCTTTAGCACATGTACGCCCTGTACAAATGACACAATCTTTCTCACCGTCCATTCTCTCTGTGCTCTTCCTTAACCCTTGTCCATAATTCAACCAGAACCTTACTCGTCACCTGCCTCGCACCTTCTATATTAGAAGCACTTTCTCTTGTCTACCTGCTGTCCTTGCCCTTCCTAATGTTAGTTAGCACCTTTCTTCTACACAAAGAAAATTTACCTTTGATAGTACGTACCATACTTAAAATAGGCTTGACCAATGAGGTGTATCCTGTTTCTTTAACCTATCCTTTTTTACTCCAGATTGTGCGTTACTGGCTTACTTTCAATTCAAACTCAAACTGTTTAGTATTCTTCACATTTCCCCCGCTTCAAAATGAAAGCCCTTTACTCTCTTATTAAAAATGTCAACTTTCTTTTTTTCTTTTAGCATCGTGTCTTACTAATTATTCGGGCCATACACCTATGTTATATACTAATTACACTAATGTGTTACAAATTAGGAATGTTTTATTTTAAAGGAAGTACACTCAAATTTGCATAGAGGGAGGGTGGAAAACCATTTTGGGAAAACCAGCCTCAGTGCACCCAACCAGGATTGAACCCTGATCTCCCTGTCTTCAAGCAATCTATTCTAACACAAGAGTAGCGTGTTAGACCATGCGGCCACAGGCGTAGGTTTTATCTTTTTCACATTTCCATCTGGAGTGTAAATTCATTCTCTACCATCGTTCCCACCAGGAATCTTTATAAATGGTTCTCTCCACATCTGATCTTAATTTTTTGTTCTATCTACCTATTAATTTTTATGATATATTTACGGTGGTTCTCAACTATCCTTTTTCACTATTACTTTCCCACCCTGACTGATATTGCTGCCCACTCATGCTTAACTCAAAGAACAAACCAAAGGTAATTATTGCTACCAGTACTGTAAAAACAAAATGTTTAGAGCAACGAATATTATGAACAAGAACAAAATGCCAAAACACCTTTAAGCTACCAGCAATAGTATTTAATAGACATTATTGTATTGAACATAGACAAATAATACAAAACCATGATGATAAGTTCCTCAAGAAACCAGCAGAAATCCTTTTCAATGGTTATCAATCCCAATATAATGGATTGCTGATGATTGGGAGATTGAGGTTTGGATCCCGGTCGAGTGAATTGAAAGTTTTTTTTTTCCTAAATGGTTTCCCCCTCTCTTTCTACAGAATAAATTTCCTAAAAAAACCCTAATTTCATCGCTAACTCAATAGTGTAAACATGCAGATACCCTAAACAGGCAGTTAGACACAGTGCCCAAAAAACAACAACTGGGATGTGAAATAAATAAATCAAGGATACTTATTGTCAACCAAAAGGTGCTAGCATTACCTGTAACAAGGAATTAACATATAAGCATAGGATTTTGGATAAATTACTTTCTTTGCCAAGCAGAAATAACCTAGGAATAGTAATGACCAAACAAGAAAAATCAGTACCATATTTTAAAAGTGATTAGAATTAATTTATAACAAATTGATAATAATAATAATTTGATCAAAAAGATTTGAATAAGTTTATTAGAAGTAAATAATAATTTGAATACTAGTAGGTATGGTATTTCAAGTATCCGTACTTAAGTGAAACTAGTAGTTTTTGGTGGTCAAAATGGTCAAAACTAAAAATGAAGCAGTAAGTCCTACTAGCAGATAAGTGCACATTTGTCTTTAAACTGCAAAATAATTCGATAAATAGTTATATCTCTTTATTTAATAAAACTAAAAGAATAAATTTAATAATCTATAGGTATAGGCATTAGATAGAAACTACAGCACATTATTATTCACTAATGGGTGAAATTCATCCAGTACAGTAAAATTTATAATCCTTGATAAAATGCCACTTTTTAGTTGAAGGTGACCTGGCGGTCTAGGGGTAAGGTGTCAGACTTCTGTGCTGGCGGCCGGGGTTCAATCCTCGGTCCCGGCACAGATTTATCTGATTACCAAACCCTTCCTTCACCTCTGACAAGACATCTTGTGAATGTGGGGAATGCCAGGCCTCCACCGTGGTTCGGATTCCACGTTAAACTGTAGGTCCTCCATTTCATCTCACAATCACCCTACCATTACACATTAGCGTAAGTGCGTATAACCCGAACGGGTAGTAAGACGCGGTGCTAANCACCACCACTCCCATTCTCCCCCATCCCCTGGAACGTACAAAAAGGCTTAAGTATATTCCTGTTTTTCTCAAATTAGGTATATAATGCTTTAATAGCATCTAGTAGCCTTCAACATAGTTTTATAAAAACCATGTAGGCCTAATGTATTCAATAATCTGTTTAGGGTGTCCTAATTTTCTTATTATATTATTCAATTATGTTGAAGAGCCTGGCGTTGCCCAGGAAAGATATTTAAGAAGTTCAAAACAAACTAGGGTAAAAAGGGTAAGTAAAATGAATACAAAGTTTATTATTTTAGGTGAAAGAGGGTAAAAATTGCAAAAAAAGAATGTAATTAGATACATTAAAAATTATTTTAGCATGTTATTTTCACCGCATTTACTACCCCGTTTAGCCATCTGTTAACCTTTTTATCCTTTTTTCTCTCTTTTTATTGTCCTTTTTTCTGCTTTTTACTCTTTTTTATTTCTTTTACCCCTTTTAACTTTAATACCCTTTCTATTTCTTTTACCTTTATATGCTTTTTATTTGATTTATATTGTACCCTTTTTATAATATTTGCTCTTTTGTGCCTTTTAGCCATATTTGACATTTTTTGCAATTTTTGCCCTATTAGTCTTACTGCCCGTTTTGATTAGATTTACTTTTGATGCTATTTGCACTTTTTACACCTTTTTAAATTAATTACCCAGCTTATTCCTGGAGAACTATTTTATAGTAAAAAGGTTCCTTATAAAGATGTAAATAGAGCATAAAAAGTGAAAAGTAAATTTAATCAATTAAAAAAGTTTAAAAAAACTTAAATCGATTTAAAGAACAAAGCAAATTAAAATCCTACCTTCCATGTACACATGTTTGTGCACAAGGTCTACCATAACCTGCATTGTATCAATGTTTGAAATGAATTAATAGATCTAGCATGCAGCATTAATATATTTTTCTAAGTTAAGTAAAGAAAAAATCAAATCCAAATTTTAAAGTTCCAGCTTTGAGGTGCACATGTTTGTGGACAGGAGCTACTAATTTTTAAATTGCAGCCCTCTGCTTATGGTAGATATCGCGCAACACTCATGAAAGTCAGACAAACTCTTCATTTTATTAATTATAGAAGATTAGACACTATCTCAAAAGCCTTTTAGATGTCAACAAATACAAATTCCAACTTTTTGATAGACCATTAAATACATAATTTATTTACATCTGTAATAAAGCTTTTCAACATTATTTTGAACTTGTTCTCTTCCCTAAATTCACTATAGAGTTTCAAATTTAAATCTGATATTTAGAGGACCATTTGAATTAAATACAATTAATTTAATTTGAAGGAGATTATTTCATTACATATTTTGACAAGGGTAATTGTGTTCATTCTGGGCTTACCACTGAAAAGAGTAGGCTCACTAGTGCTATTTGTTACCTATATAAATAATCAATATTTTTGAGGCTATAGTGTTTAATATAAAGGCTTTCTTACAGACGTTTGTAAACTATGTAAGAAAATTGTTGAGGGATAATATAATGGAACTTTAGTGGAATATATTGACGGTAAAGAATTTGGGGTCAAAAGTAAATTCAAATAAACCCTGAAAAAGTATTAGCTATGCAGGTGAGCATAGGGAAAAGGTAAATGATTACTTACTTTTAATGAAGAATTTAGACGAGTTATAAAGCGTAAAAAATATGCGAGGACTGCGTTCAATAGAAACATGTTGTATTGAAGGAGGCAAGTGGAAAGGTTGAGAATAATCATACACACTTCGTTTTACTTAGTAATATAATTTAATAGACTTGCATGGAACAAATGGTAGAAGGTATAACCTATGGTCACTGTTCGTAATTTTTTTAAATGACATCTGTAAGATATGGGTTTTGAACCCATGACCCTAAAATTCCTGTGCGCAGATGTAATTTTTCAAATTTACGAATGATACTTGATGCGGCTAGATCCATAACCTCTAAATTATTTCAATCCATAAAACTTCATTATTCCCTTACCATTAATTGTAAAAGCATTCAATTTATCCATTATTGTTGTTGGTCAAACCATTGATAGAATATAGTATCGGTAGTTTGATATGAAATTCAAATACGAAAATCAACGAAGACAAGCTTGAGAAAGTTCCGACATTGGTAGCAGGAAGATTATAAGGAGGAATGTGAAAGGTTTGTGGGATGGAAATGGAATTATTAATTACTCAATGAGATGAATGTATTATTTAGGGTGTGAACCAATAGGGGAAGTGAAAAGAAAAAAAATATGTTCTGCAATATACTATAGTGTTTCAGATAATTAAGTGAATGGAGGGCAATTATTTGGAAAAGTTTAATTTTGACACAGGGCATAAACTAACCAACATTATTTGTTATTAGAAAAAATAATTAATACTACATAGTTTGCAATCTGTTCTAAATGCTACATCATACATTTTATAAAATGAAATAAGTCAGTTAGCATGATTGCCCTTTGGCTTTTACATAACCTTAGAATGGCTTTATTTTTCTTGAACTGCTCTCATTTTTGAGCACTAAGAGATAAAATACATTAAATTGAATATAATTATTTATATATTATACATTTTTTAAAACACTATGTCATTTTTTATTAATGCTTAACTTTCAAATTACATAAAGCTTACATACTCATTTTAAAATTTTGTTTATTCGACAGTAAATTTAAACAGTTATAGAATTTCAAACCAATCTATAATGACAATGAATTTACTATATCAAACTTTCCGCCGTTGCATGTTATTCACGTTTCCATGGAGACTAGTGCATGAATCAGAAGTGCTGCCATCTTTTGATGCCATAAAACTTAGCTCCACGTGATCGTCATTTAGCTGTTTTGTAAATGTGTGTGTGTGTTGAGGAAGTGTGCGTGTGTCGTGATCAAAGAACCACATGTGACAAAAATTTATAATTTGTGATTACGCAGTAAGTATGAGATAAATCACATAATCATCCCATTAGTTTTTGTGCCTGTATATTAATTTATGATTACCGCTATACAATTTAGTTTACTTTGACCTGGTTTGTTTACATTCGTCACAAATATGTGGTGGTTGGATTGGCATGTTTCTTTTTGCTTGGGCTCCAATTTTCTTCTGCCTAAAAATAACTCGACCTTCCAATGAAAAGGTATTTTTATGTAATTTGTGATAATTAGTTTTGATTTGGGTGTGTAATTGCTTTATTATTTTGATATTCTATGAAAGGTATGTTGGAAAGATTTTAGTTAATTCTAAGTGGTTTACGGCGTCAAGTCTTTCAAAGTGAACCACTATGCTGGCGAACGCGTTTGAGAAAATTGGCGCCGGTCACAGATCTTAAAAATTTATACTTGCTTTTCAGATTTTTAACATGTTTTGAGGAACTTAAATTTTTACTTGATTTGATTTCTCATAAACTACTTCAGTATATACGATCTGTATAAACATTCTACGTTTGTTATTGGTATGGCGGGCGTCCGATAACCTCCGAACCTTGGCTTAATTAGCCCATTAATTGATCATTGTCTTTTGTAGTTGCAGTTAAGAGGTTTTTTTGCTTTATATTTTTTCCCTTATTTACGGTAAACCACTTTGTAATATATATATAATTACTTTTGTTAGGCAATTTATTAAACTAAATTAAAATTTATAATAATATTGTAGAAAAAGCATAAAACAAATAAAGACAAATTTAATTTTTGAATTAAATCCATTGACTCAAATTAATTAACTTGATTAACAATACTAGCATGATTTGAATTATCATTTCATGAAAATACACAACTAGGCCTATAATTGCCAATGTAGGTTACATAGATATAAGTTTACTTTTATTTATAATGATTAGATAGAATATAAACATTGAGAATGATTTGTGAGCACTATAATGTGATAAGGGCATACACTGTGTAGGTCACTTCAGCTAAGAAATCATTAAAAATGGAATACTATTGTTAGGCCCTTATACTCACAAGGAAAGGGTGAATCCAATGATAGGCCCTAATATAATAATAGTCATTGGCAATTATTTTATTTTTACATCATTTAGACATCTCAATAAAATCAAAGTCCAAACATAAACATACTAGACCAATACGTTATTTGATCCAAAATATCTTAAGATATGACATCAACTTATATCTTACCTACTAGGCCCACACAAGACAAACATTTTTTTTTGGGTAAATATTGAGTTTCTAATTTATTAGTGAATGGAACAGTAGCAAGTTTAAGTTAAGCTAGGTTGAAATGGAACCTTAACATAGGCCTGTTAACTATAATTTACATTATTTAGCCTTAAAATGTATTATTTAAATTGATGACACCAAAGCTCTAACCATTGAGCTATCCAGCAACTGTTCCATGCCCATGGTCATTCTCCACTCATATTTTAAGGCACTCATGTAGCTCACAATTTCCGCAGGTTAATCACAGACTTTTAAAATATGAATGAAGAATTACCATGGACACGAGACTACTCCTGGACACCTTGAAATGGCTAAGTCAAAGGTCCCAGGTTCAATTCCTGTGTCCAAGTTTCATTTTTCAATCTAAAGAATATGATATTTAAATGCGGCCATATCCGTAATTAACAAATATAATGTCTTGTCTCTTTAATCCATCTTAAAATATATGTTATTAGTTTCTGCTCTAGGATATTAAGTTTTCAGTTTTAATATAAGTTAAGTAGTCTTGTGTGGGTTTCATGGATGTAAAATTGACAATGGACATGCAAGTGCGGAAACAGTCTGCTACAAATGTGTGATTTTATTAAGATCACGAGCTATCAGATAACACAGCCATTTTCGACTCGGTAGTTGGCTTTTTGCTGCCACATGTACAATTATTATAATTGTAAGGGATTACATATTTTTAAGAATCAAATAGTCAAAGCTATTACCGTATGCATGCTTTTAGTGAGGATTTATTCTATCTAGATACCATACCGACGATTTCTGCACGCCCATCATAGTCAGTGCCTTAAAATTTGAGTGAAGAATGACCCTAGGCACGGGACTATTCCTGTATAGCTCAGTAGTTAGAGCATTGGCATACTAAGCCAAAGTTCCCGGGTTCAATCCCCGTGTCCAGGTGTCATTTTTCAATTTTCAAAAGAACATATTATTTTAACATTTTCAAGAAATTTGTCCGTTGCTAAAGAGAGCGAAATGTGATTGCTGCAGAAAATTATTGCATATTTATCGGCTCTTTTTATATGTAAAGATTTGATCTTCCAATTGTATAGATTTTTCAATGATAATTGTTTCCACTTCAATAAGGTGAGTTTGATTTTGAATTGGTCATTATAACATTTTTTGATTCACTATAACCTTGTTAATTCGATATTGTTGGGACCAAAGTTTGTTTCTACTGGCTAGTGAAAATTCAATTTAAGCAGGAGAACACAAGGATACAGTGTCTACACAAATTTTAAATCACAGTTGAATTAGTTTTATCAAATTCTAATTTATTTAACTGATTTCAAACACATAATATGTAGGCCCTACTGTAATTATATTTAGCTACAGGGAAACACCTTGTGTTGACTACAACATGTAGATTATAGCCCAAGCATTCAATACCAGATATCACTGTTTCTTACAATTCTCTTTTAACTTTGAGCTTGTTAAGCAATAAAATATATTTCATTTTACTTAATTACTTACCCTGTTTTCCGAAAAGTGTGTTCGAATTATCCGGAATTTCGAACTATCGGGGTTCGGTCTAACGGGGTTTTACTGTAATATTAAATCTAGTAGGCTTATCATTGGATTCCCTACATTTTTGTAAGCTTAGTGCTGGTATAAATTTTGTGATTTTTAGGCTTTTTAGAGAAAAGATTTGTCTATGAGTTTTGAAGTTTTATCCCCTAGACAGTTTTTATTTTGATAAAATTATAGGCAATGATAGCTCACTATAACAATATTACTTGTAACTGCAACTGCAGAGCTTGAAATCCCCAATATTTTTTTCTCACACAAATCTATCCACACAAAGGGCCTTGTATGTTTATGTCTAATTATTAAGTTAGGGTCATATTAAAATATCCTATTTCTTGGATACCGAGGCCTTTCTTAAAAACTCTCTACAAACGATAGGCTAGGTCAAATTGTTAGTTAGGCTGAATGAATGTGATTTATAGAAAAATAAGGTAGAGGTAATATATACTAATAGAAAATATTAGCTAAAGTTATTTATTACGGTCTTTAACTGCTGTAAGTTATTCTATTTCTTCGATTCTAAGAGACGCTTCTTTATATCTATTCAGAAGGAAGTGTTGAATGACATACTTACTGATAAATAGGAGAATTTATTATTTTGGAGAATCAAAGCTTTTTTTTTCTGTTGGTGGTACTGAAAAATTAAGCTGCCTCTTAGAATCGAAGAAATAACGGTACATAATTTTTAACATTGATTAACATAACAATGCTTCAATTTGCTTTTTATGTTGGTGTTATCCAATGGGAGTAGCAACTTTGCTTATAAGCTTGAAATGAAACTTCTAAAGGGTTTTAATGTTGTATCTGAGGATGGATGGTTGTGTTGCTTTATGTCTCTTAGGTGCACACCCTGCAGCATCATGGAGACCGGCTACTGGAATTTTCCCGATGGGGAACATTTTGCCAGCAGCTCGTCCCTTTATACTCAGGTGAGTTAAAAAAAAGCAGGGATAAGTTACAATTTACAAATTTACTCTCCCTCCCTCTAAAACGGTTTTTGCACAATATCTTTCCTTTTTATGGTTTTTTATCGGGAGAAACCATAAATTGATTGGCCCATTAAGGTGGGAGTATAGATTACATGAGAAAGGGGTAGTGTGTTTGCAGTTTTTATATTGAAATATTTTTTTGGTCAAGTTTAATTTATCTTCACGTGGTGATTGATATCAACAGTTGTTGAATATCTGTAAAGGGTGTCCTGGAATATAATAATGTTTTCTCTTAATTTATAAGGTCTACTCATCTATTGTCACTAAATTATTTAAAAAAATACTTATTTTAGGCATTTTTGTATTGCCAATGTTAGCACAGTGCTAGCAAACTTGGCGATCCGTAAGTCCAAGTTTAGAATCCTAATTGGTTGCAGTGGTGGGTTTTTTTTCCTTCAACCTGTAGTCCTATTAAAGGGTTGACATATTTTCTTAAATTTCATCCTGTTCAATAGATACCTTAAATAGATATCAACTGGAAAAAAACCACTTAATAATAGGCCTATAAAAATTATGGCTAAATTAAGGCTTTTTACACCTAGATATTCTAGGCATTCAGACACACAAGCACTAGTTCTTTTTATTGTTCAGTTTGTATTTTGTTGAAGATTATTATAAAACTTAATAAACAATTCTTAATTGAAACCCATACACATTCTTCTAGCCAAAATCTTTTTGGAGAATTAATGTGGGCATACTGGTTCTACTTCTCACATGTTCTTAGCAGGGTGGCGACTCACCTGGAAATATCAGAGAATTAAATTTATCTGGGGAAAAACCTGGAAATATCAGGTTATTTTCTCTTACAATCAGGAATTTCACAAAGATCCCACGTTTGATCCTATTGATGCACTTGTCCAATAGTAGTAATACATTAAGATTTTGTGCAATTAGGTGGCTTGAAAACAGAGGTGTTGGACAAAGACCAATTGACATTATTCCAAATCTTGTTGCATTTGCAAATTGCCTCAACATGTGAACTTACAAGACTGGCAGCAATCATTAAAGACAAGTTTCTGTTATCTAAGCTAGCAATTTTCAAGATGTTGGCCCAAGAGGTAGAACCATTTCTAAGAGAGTTTCAAACAGCCACCCCACTAGCCTCATCGTTACACACTACATTAGCAGCCATTTTGTCTAACATCATGGAACATTTTGTGATGGCAGAAATACTGAAAGCAATATCACCTGTGAATGTTGTTGATGTTTCTAGAGAAAAAGAAAAAATTGTCGAAAAGATTGATTTGGGTTTTGCAACCCGCAATTAACTCAAGTCTATTTAATGGTACAGATTTACAAATACTATGGTTTTCTAGTGATTGTAGAAAGGGCTTACAAAAATTTGTCGTGAAGATTTTGGAGCACTCTCCACTGGTGTACGGATTGACTATTATTATTAGCACCACGTCTTACTACCCGTTATGCACTTACGCTAATGTGTAATGGTAGGGTGATTGTGAGATGAAATGAAGGACCTACAGTTTAAGTTTAACGTGGAATCCGAACCACGGTGGAGGCCTGGCATTCCTCACATTCACAAGATGTCTTGTCAGAGGTGAAGGAAGGGTTTGGTAATCAGATAAATATTTGCCGGGACCGAGGATTGAACCCCGGCCGCCAGCATATAAGTCTGACACCTTACCCCTAGACCGCCAGGTCACCACGGATTGACCTAAGCATTGATCTGTTTTGACCCAAGTATTATCATTGCTAATACAACAATTGCTACGAAACAGCTAGAGACACTATTGTCAACTTTAGTAGATGTAAGGTGGCTTGTCGGTACAACAACTGACAAGGCGGCTTAAGAATTCAAGAAGATATGCCTAAATCCAAATGTAATGGTTACTCTGAAGGATTACTCAAGCGAACAAGAACGAATTGACCACCTGTTGTGACGAGTTTTCCAAGCGTGTGAATCGGACAACATTTTTCAAGTCATGAAACTTGTTTCAATGTAGGCCTTCTCTCATGGAAATGCAAATATTGAGTTAGGTTTCTCTTTCAACACAGAATGTATATTTCAGAACATTAGAGAACAGACTTTGATATCCCAGCATTGTGTGTATGATGCAGTGACAACAATTGGGGGAATTAACAATCTAAACACTTCTAAGTCACTTATACACGCAGCTCGCAATACACATTTACGCTTCAAAGAAGCAGCTAGGCTCTATGAGAAAGAAAACATTGAAAAGTCGTGGAAAGCAACAGAAAAGAGAAGAACATCCATAGAGATTAAGAAATTGGAAGAAAAGTGCCGCAAAATTGTGGAAGATGCACAGAAAGCATCTGCTGTGATTGAAGACGAAATAAAAGCCCTGAAATAAACCAGGCATATTTATCATTCCTGACTGACTTCACTTTTCAACATTTTGAACAGTACTTTTTTTTTTTAGTATCTTTGCTTTAAAATATGTGTTAAAATATTTTCTTAAGACTTATTGTAATCTATACAGCTGAAATAATTTTATTTTTATATTAGAACTCTAAATATGCTTAATCACGCTTTTTAAACAAGGATAAGAACTTTATACCTAGATTTGACTATTAAATAAGTACTGCTGTTGTGTGTGTGCATATTGGTGACTTACATTACTATATTTTACTGTTGAACAAATATATCATCTAGCTTAAAGCTCATTTTTATCAGGTAGGCCTACATTTTATATTATTGTTATTATTATTACCTAGGTTCTTTAACATTAATTTACTTGCAACACAGCAGGAGATTATATTTTCTGGAATCTTCCCATTTATCACTTGTTTATTGTTTGTTTAATTCATCAGATTAATTAATTTTTTTACTTATTTAGATAAGGCCATTAAATGATGTGTTCCTTTTATACCTGAAAAAATCAGGGAATTTTTGTTTGGATTTTGAATAGACACCCTGTTTTAGGGACTTCCACAGGGCTTGGATTGCCATATCCTATTTATACTAGTAAACTACACTTTTAGGGTTCTTACACACAGGGCTACCATGGTCGCCCTACCGCTTAGTAAGGTAGCGCTTCTCCTGGAAGTGTGAATGCTTTTGTTACGCCACCAGCCAGTCTCGAAATGAAGTTGGAAGAGTCAGGTGCCTATGTTTTTATGTAAACGCTGTCAAATTGATAGATTTGGATGCACCCAATCTTACGTGTCAGATCAACGAAAGGTATTTTATACACTTTGAAAAGTGACCTTCGAAAGAATCCTGAAAAGTTTTTCCTTTTAACGTGCATGAATATTGCATCTTTTGATGAGTTGTTACAGTGTTTAAAAGTAAAACTGACTGGTGTGGACACCAAAATGAAAGACAGCATACCACAGGACGATAATTAATCCTTGATTGAACTCCAGTATGAACCTTTCTTTGTCAAAACTACTTGTTTCAGCACTCATTTTGAAAAATACGAGCAAACACACACACACGTCTGGCCACACTCAATAATTGTGTCTCGTGTGAAGACCTTCGTATCAGACAGTGAAATGACAAAGCTCTGCCAGCCTGGCCTCTCGCAAAATCGCGTCTTACAGCCACCATTATTCTGACAGCGCTACCACTACATGTGAAATGGTCTATATCATGCATTGCAAACATGTGGCAGCGCGGCCATGGTGGCTCTGTGTATAGTGACCATTAGACCTCTTTCAAGCAAAATAAATAGCCAATATGATATAGGGCTTACAAATTTAACTATTCTGTTGCGTATTATTGAGGTCATGTGAATAAACTTTTTAAAAAGTTAACCCTTGTAATTATTTTTTTTCTAAAAAGGTTTTCAACATCTTTAAGTTGACATCTTACTTTGTATTTATCTGAATGAAACCATATGATGGGCTATTTTATCAAGGTACTTTTCTGAGTTAAGTATCTAGTTCATGTATGAACATTTGTTGAGCTCATATAATAGCTTTTTTTTAATAGTTGTGAAAAAATTTCAATTTGAATTACTAATAATCCTGCTTCATAGACTAATTGTCAAATGCCTACTTATCAAGTTCAGGTAATTAAATTATATCCTATCAGATTCGCTAAGTATATATCACTAGGTGTAGTGAAAAGTGATAGTTATTTTCTCGTGGGGCATAACTGTCTTTAAATTAAATTTGACCTATTCACTTTGTCAGACACAATGGTTATATAAACAAAACACTTCTCTAAAGTTGTTTTTAGTTTATTATTTAATTGACAACAATGACCAAGAATGTGTCAACTTTGCTGTTTACTTCTTATGTTTTAACAATGATTTAAAACTAAAGACCTATATATTATTTTCTAGTGAGATAGGTTAACATTATATATTAAATTAAGAGGACCAGATTTGTTATTTAAAATATGATACATTTAATATCATGAGAGAGAGAGAGTTAGACAAAAAAACAACACATCACATTTTTCACCTTCACAAACATAAAAATTTAAAGTACCCCAAAACAATCGAATACATACAAATCAAATAATAGACATAACACTTTGGTTATGAGAAATAGAGATCATAATGAAAAGAGCACAATTCAAAGACATAACACTTAAACAAGAAGTAGATATTCAACAATATATAAATTAGTTTGAAATCTCTTGGTTGCTCATGAAGTCCCTTCTCATGAATACATATTTAATTTGTTTTCATGAACTCTCAATAATTCGTAAAAACTTGATTGATGCAACCTAGTGTTTTAGGTAAGTAAATTAACTACCATTTGGGGGAAAACCACCCTCCACCTAACCAGGATTTGAACCTCAATCTCCCCTTCTTCAGACCAGAGTGACACCTTATATTATTCGGCCACTGAAGCAAGTGTCATCCATATTTTTGTCTCATTTGGCCACTTTAGAAGCAAGAGGAAAACTCCAGTTCGCTAGGCGCTGGCTCTTTTACCCCATTGGCAAGGAAGGGTGCTGGCTTATCACCAAATTATATTGCTTTCAATTGAAAAGTTTTCAATTTTTCTTGTAATGAAGAATGTCAAACAATTTGTTGGGAAAAAAAATTGGTCAACATGCATCCTTATTTTATTTGGTTGTATATCTGCAAAGTATATATTTTTTAGTTTGAATCTGAGGATATTATTTGAGAATTTCAAACAATTATCGAATTGAATAATATTCTACTTAAATATGTTTAAATTATCTTACATAATAAGAATTACACATTCATTATGTTAGTTTTGGATCCTAGTCCTATAAGTCAGCATGTTTAAATGCCTGCTCTTGGAAAAAAGCACGGCTTACTTTTCGGTCAATATGGTCATAATTAATAAGTATTTGATGACCTCACCAGAATTGTTACTAAAAATATACTAACATATCTTAGGCACATTGTGGGATTTGCAACGGCCTAAAATAGTATCAATTTCTTTCTAGTCTGGTTTGGTTTGCGTTATCGAATTTAGTAATATAAAATTTGAATCAGTGTAGTTTTTATTGGCGCCTTACAGACTCCTATCATAGTTTTTTATAATTTACTAAATATTCAACTGTAGCCTAGATTTATTCATCATCATTTATTCACCATCATTAAACACAAGTCCAAATGTAGATTTGAAGCTAGCATCGAAAAAACTCATAACTTGGTGGTGGTGCTTTCAACTTTAAAACACAATGATTGTAAATGTAATATTATAGTACAGAAGAATTGATGCTAGGATCAAATAATGTGAAATATTTATCCAAGTAATCTTGCATAGAAGCACATTATTCTCTTTACACATCATGCATTGATTATAGGCTAGAAGGGTCATTCTATGTCAAGTCAACAAGGTCCTCAACCTCACATTTTTTAATTTTTTTAAAATCTGGCATATTGAAAGAAAAACTTGAGACAAATGCCTATATAAAATTTCTGTCCATATCTTTTTTATTTATGAAGTTGTAGAGGTGCAAAATTAGCGATTTTGACCAATTTTTTTTTGTCACAATTTTGTTAACATTAACATTGAATAGTTCAATAACCTGGGCACCTATAGAAGTGATTCAAGTGTTTTTGGAAAGGTTTTGAATATCTCTTTCATATGAGATGATATTTGATTATATTATGAAAATAACCAATAAAAAATTTGATAAACATTTTGTCGACCATTTTCTTGAAACTTTTTTTTTTTTCCCCTTTCAAAATAATACATGTTGTGTGCATACTATTACTTATTAACCATGCAACATTTTAAGATAGGATCCATATGGGTTCAGGAGTTATTTTAGATTCAGTAAAACAGGAGTTTCCATTTATATTAATTTTCTTACGTCACACAAGTTTGCTCCATTGTTCCTTGAATTTATTTGACAAGAAAGCTAAAATGTTATTTAAATGTAATATTAATTAAATCTACACATATATTACCAGTACTAAAAATAATAAACATAGCTGAATTTTTTTACATTCTAAACACATAGGCATATTAGTTATTCCTTTTATATGTATCCAATTGACTGAACACCTGAAACTTCCTGTTTTCTCAAAACATATGCTCTACCAGTTGCAATCAGGGGGTCAACTTTTGTAATAACTGATGACACGTGCACTACTAAAATGTCAGGAACTTGTGGGTAAACAAATGATGGAGCTGGTCCATATGGATGTAGAAAACTGGTTTTGAGCTCATCAGTATTTTCAGTTACAGAGATAACACATCCCAACCACCAGTGTCCATCATATGTGCAAAGAACAAATCTCCGTATTTCATCCATTTCTAGCTGTCCTTTGACTTGTGTGATACTTTCAAGTTGTGACTCCTCTGCTGAAGGGATAAACCTTTGTTATCAGTTTTCCTGATTGCAATGGAATGACACAGTGAAGATTCTGTGTTCCAGGAAAATATCTAGAGTTTGCAAATCTCTCTTGCAAAAATATCTGTACATTTTCATATTCTTCTATTGTCACAAACATGAATGTCATTCCTTCTATATTGTGACTTGCCCATTCATATAACTAACTGTCTTGGTGTCATTATTTGCTCTGCATAGGGCTTTAGTAAACTGGCTCTAGCAACAAGACACTTTACAGTTCCCCCTACACCACCAAAAGCATTTTTACCATGTGATGTGGAAAAGAAGTGCCACTCTGCTTTGCATCCAAAGTCTTGGTGATGTAAACTCAAATTTGTAAAGTTATTGCGATTTTTATACTGTGATGCTGCCCAATCTAAAAGATAAGTGATTTTTTTTGTGGCGAAAAAGTAGGGTTAATAAATTTGATAGCTTTCTCTGAAATGTATAAACTGCTGTTGTATCACGCTAAAGGCACTCTTGAGATTATCACAAAACTTGCCTGTTTAACAGTGTGTGGTTCTTCTGATGAGTTTAAATAATAAATAGATGAATTGTGGATTGTGCGTTGTTCCAATGGAACCCTTGTACTCAGCCCTGAGGAACAAATGAGTAATTTTCCTAAAAGTCATAAACCACTAAATACTCAGCCTTTTGCAGAGATTTTTTCTTCTATAAAAGAAATTAGCTTGCTCTTTAGCAATGAAAGAATGACTAATGTTTTTCAATTAGGGAATCCAAGAATTCACCCACCGGTTTTGAAACAGTTTTCAAGTTTGAATGGTCCACAGTGACCCACTGCTTGTATGTTATCACCTCATCAAAGTTACTGTCATGGATATTTTAAAACTTTTTGCGTAATTCACTATACCCTAGAGAGCATTCACAGTTTCCAAAGTGGATAAACAATCTTTGTAATCAGAAATTGGCACTCTGATTATTTTTTTAATATATTTTATTTTTAGGTTGAAGACAGTTATCTTTTGATGATAATGAACATCATTATCATTACTATTTTGTTTTACTATCATTATTTCCAAATTTGGATTTGTAATGAAATGACAAAGTAAAATAAATACTGTACTAAAGAGTAAATAAATTGAAGAGGGAGAGGGGGATCAGTATTGCAAGGGGTTGATGATGGTTAAGCATTCCTCCTTTATTCTTTTATAAAATAAAATACTTTTTCTTATTTTTGCTACAAGCCCAATAACATAAAAACATTGTTCTTAGCTAAAATTTTGTTTTTAATTATTTATTTTATTTTGGCACTATGAGATGAATATAGTGTTTTTAACATTCTACTTTTCCCACTTTTACATCAAAATGTCCTACTTTTTGACACCCAAAATATTCTAAGAGGCCTGCATACAACCTCCTGCAATTTACCATCTTCACCAGAGTTGTGCAAAACAACAATTAAAAATATAATGGTTGTCTTAAATAAAGGAACAAACTTCATTCAAGTATAATTACCGTAGTAAATAAACTATAGTCGTGGTTCTGACAAGTGCTATTTTCAAAATATAATAGCAAGTATTGTTTAGACTAGCAATGAGTACAAGCTATCTCTATTATATATTGAACTATCAAAACTTTAAATACAAAATTATTATTTTTGTTATACTTATTGAAACCTGTTGTTGAGGAGTGAGTTTAGAAAACAGTTGACACTGATAGAAAATATTTTGTTCACACATGAAACAAATATTTAAATAGATCGAGGAATAAGCTAATATTCCATTTCTTTCGGAGAAAATGAGAAATAATAAATATATATTAGCTAGCTAAAAACTCGCCAATAACATTTGCATGACGGCTTTCCAGTCTCAAAAAGTTTGGAAACTCCTGCCTTAGCATATATTAATATCTACCATTGAAGCTATGTTTAAGTGTAAGTTAAAGTGGTGAGTTGTAGTATTTATATTTTTATTATTAGTTAATTTAATTTCAGCTACATTATTGATGATCAGTTTCTACTCACTTTTGACGTGAGCAAAATTGCTTTTAAATGCTTAGACAACAACCGGGAGACTTTATTATTATATATTAAAGTTTGTAAAAGGATTCTCCACTCACTACTTGTGTAGATCACCTGACAGATAATTTTACTTTTGCTTTTATAAACAACACCAATAAACAATAATCAGGTTGGTTTTAAATTTAATCCCATCATAATATTTGTTCACAAGTGATGTATTCTGTACACTTCAGACTTACTGGAATTTTCGATTTAAATCTTGTCAATTTTCGTTTTAACGTTTAATATAATGAATATATTTATTTTGGTTTAAATAGTTTTGGGAGTCCAAATCAAACTGGCCCACCAAGATACACTATGGCAGTCCAATCAACCCCTGGCTTCCCTGCCTAACATTGATTCATCTAGTATTTTGTTTTGGTTTTTTTTTAATAGATGTTTGATTCAAAATTGAACCTTTCCAACCTGACTCGACTCAAAATGTAGGCCTAAACTTTGTATTTGTATACTAATGACAAAAAAAATCTATAATATTTTGCAGTTAGGGTGCTTTTCATTTTAATAGCTTATAATTTATAAATATAGACCATAAGCATTATACATGTTTGTGAAAGCACACATTTTTTTGCTTGAAACATTGTACAGAGAACTCTCAATAAATCTACTCTGATGTCTTTATCCCTAGGGCCTCTTGGAGGACTCTGATAATTCTCTTCTTGACATGATGCCGGATGACTTCCCCTATGACCGACCAAGTCATTTAAGAGAGAATGCAGATGTTTGGGGGACAGAAACTGAGTGAGTCGAGTAAAATTATATATTCTAGCAACTCTTTAAGCAAAACCTCTTTTGCTTAGTGAGGTAGTTTGCTATATTCGGAAGAAGGAACTGGCAAGTTGGATATAAATATATAAAAGGGAACTAACACAATATGGCTTTTACAATTAAAAGAATACATTTCAAACCTTGTATTGCTGTCATTCAATACAATGGTAATGGCTGCTTCTTGAAGAAAATCGATTGCTATTACTCTCTGAAAGACCTTTTTCCCTACCAATATCCTACTATATAGTAGATTTATGGTAGGGAAAAAGCCTTTCAGAAGTCAATTCCTACGGTGAATGGAATATACTGCTCATTCCTTGACTTAGGTTTCATTCTATCGAAACTCATCAGTAGAGAGCGTGAAACGCACAACTCAACTTCCTAAAAGAAGAAACCAAAATACACAAAAGGTTGAAAAAGATTATAGGTATAGAATGATGGGCCACATAAATAGGAACAGATAAAAGGAATGAATAACATGAAGTGTAATTACAGTTAATTGCAAAAGCCATATTGTGTTCACTCCCTTTTATATGTTTATATACACGTTTCCTGTATCTTATTCTGAATATAACATGTTAGTGATTTGGAGATAGAATAGTTTCAAAACCTCTTATTTAACTATCAATAAAATTAATTTACATAGTCAATATTATTTCATTCTCTTAGTAATATTAATAATAATGATAGAAATATTTATAAAGATCTAATTATTGTTTTCTAAATTCTAACAAAACATTTTTACCAATTATACTGGAGTGAAGCTATTATTCTGGCCAAATAATTTTAGTACTTTTTTGTTGCACTAGATTGAATGGAGACATGGCTGTTTTGCCAATGTCTACGCTGCCCAAAATGGATCCCAGCTGCAGGGAAGATTTTCACAAGGTGTTATGTGATTGGCAAGACCACCTTGGCAGCATGCAGGTACATCGTTTGTCTCGATATGGTTGCTCAATAGGTGCACATGCGTTGCCTAAGTTAAATATTAATATGTTACTCTATAAACCCTTGTTCTCATTTATTCTACTCATCCCATAAGTATAAAGTACAGCATAGACTTTAACTGGGACACTTAGCTTTAAAGTTCTAAGATCAATATTTTAACACTGTTTCTATTAAACTCTTTGTTTTTGTTATAAACACTTTTGTAGATACATTAAATGTTTTACCTTTTATCAATTTAAATGGTAATTTTTCAAGGTTTCCGATTCTGAAGACATGGACGTAAAGGACATTGTTGGAATGGATATAGAAATGCCTGGTAATTTTCCAGAGAACCTCCCAGATAATATCTTTGAAGAGACTTCATATGAAAAGGAAAAGCCTCCTTTGTACTCTGATAACACCAAATCGGTTGAAAGATCCTTCCCCACAGTTAGCATCAAAGAAGAGTTTGGAAATTTCAGTCTGGACAATTTCTTAGACGAGGAAGATGATAATAATGGCTTGAATGTCGTCGAAGATGAAGTTTCTGAACTACAGAATTGTCCAAACAATATAAATTCTTGCAGTGACTCTGATGAGGAGTTCATTATTCCAGATATGGAATACAGAAACAAGACTAAAGTAAAAATAAACACACATTTAGATACCTTAGAAGACACAAATTTAAGTGTAGACATCGCCAGCAAACAAGATATGAGTACTTCAGAGACAAGAAGCAACTTGAACGTCTTGAAAGAGAATACTTTTATACAAAACTTAGTCAAGCGTAGAATTATGATTAAGAAAGAAAACACAGTAGAGCCAACAAACTTTGTTAAATCAGAAACTAATTGCCATAAAGAAAGCGATATTAAATCAAGGTGCTTAGGGAAGACATTAAGTAATATTAAAGTCGAAGTTGAGGAAGATTGCATTGATGTTGAGACAATAACGGAGCATAATATTCCTGGTAAGAAATTAAAAACAGTTTATTTGAATTGTATAGTAGTTTTTATCAGGTCATTACAAATTTACTTATTAAATTGTTTAAGTATTCAATCTAACTATAAATTTAATTTGATCAGCTGGTTGCGTGCTTGTGCGTGCACTTTTTTCTTGTTTGTAAGATATTATTTTCTGCCATAAAAGCATTTTGTAAGTTTGTATCAATTTTTATCTTATTCTTTTGTATGTGTACAAGCATTTTTATAAAACATGTTTGCCAGTTAATAATATGGTTACATTTTTTGAAACTCTGTATAAAAAGGTCCAAATAATTGAGGCTTCATGTGTGATTATGTAACTAGAAAATATTTTATGAACAATTAGTACATTCCTAGTCAATAATGTATCATAGACAAGAATTTAAATTATGTGTTTCAAATTGACAAAATTTAATAATTGTCTTTTACACAATTCAACAAAAAAAATTAACACAGAGTTGGATGAGTCAAACTAGTTAACTCAATGTGTCATAGAAATGTTAACCAAAAGAAAATTGGAAGTGCTTTTTTAATGGACACAGGAAATTTTTTATGGTTAAAAAAATTCATTCCCAAAATATTTCACCCATTTTTGTGTATTGCTTGGTTAGTTAATATGTAATAATATATATCCTGCTTACCACAGCAACTTGTTTGCAATGTCTTTTAGTGGCTGAACTACTTTTATATTTTCAATCTTGGAAGGGGGGTGGGGGAGTACTTCTTTAAACAAGCTTTTGGAAGAAAAAAAAATCAGAAGTTATTTAAAATATACTTAATTGTTTTACAAGAAGTAAACTGTAAAATTGCTCTCAAGACAACATAGCTAGCCGAGTGTGTTGCTTAATCTACAGTATCCACATTTAGAGATATGTGTAGCATTATTCTTGAGTTAGAAGTGATTTGACAAGATATTTGACCGTGCTACTTGATTTTTAAATTGTAAACACATTCAAGGGAAAACAAGTACGCTCCATATATTAAAATATAGGCCTACATTTATTTTAAACCTAATTTGAAGGTTTTTAAAATATGAAAGTACGGTAATAACATTGAAGCATTTCTGTATTTTATAATGTGCTAAATGAAAACATATGTTTCGATAGCGTTCACCTATTCACTTGTTGTCTGTCTTTTGGCTAAAACTACTGACTAGGATTTCTCCTTCTGAGGATAGTGATGCATTTTGATGATGAATGTGGTAACTGTTTTGAATGACAGCAATTGACTAAAACCTGTATTTTAATTTATGATTTTATAGACTACCATCATCATCAACATCATGAACAGTTTCCAGACACCTGCCAGGTTTTGGGACATAATTATCTCCTTTCTCCTCCTCACTCCTCCCTCCATTCAGCCACATGTTCCATGGTATTTCTCTAGGTCTCCTGCCCCCCCACTTCTATATCCAACATCTTCTTTGGTATCCTCTCCTTCTCCACTCTCCTCACATGACTGTAACACCTTACTCGAGACTTCTCTAACTCGTCCTGTATTGGCTACTTCTTGAATATCCCTCCCACCCACTCATTTCTAAACGTTAAATTCTAATATTTAAGCTTGGGGCTCATAATTGTTTTCTCTTCCACCACCGAAACACACCTCTCTTCTAAGCTAAAGAGATCCCAGTTGATAGAAATGTGGTTCAATAGTTTTTCCCAAAAGATGGAAAATTACACAGAGGTAGATGGGCCATTCCAGTAGCACAATAAGCTGTAATTCAATTTGTTCTTTCTTTACGTTAACACATAATTTTGTTGTGATACCAAATTGTGTTTTGCCCTGAAAAAGTCTTGGAAGCAGGTGACGTAGGTAGTTTGTTGGAGCAGTTCGAAGCATCAGAGAAGTTCAATTCAAGTAGCCCAAACGCAGGCAGCAAGCCCTCTGTCTTGGACACTCACTTGTTTGCCATGGCAACCCAGCAAGTCTCACCCAAGCCTGTGTCGGCACCAGAAAGATCTATTGCGACACCCTCAAAGTTGGCAAATTTGTCTCATCAAAATATCAGAGACTCATTGCCCAAAGAAGTTATTGACAGAATAAAAGTAAGTTATTTTATCATCATTCACTTTTTTCACTTATACTTTTTTTTAACATAGAAAAATATATTACATTTTTAAGGGCCTACACATAAAAACTTCTTTGTTTTTGCTTGATGTTTAGGGGTATGCGAATAGGATTATTTGTTGAATCGAATATCAAAATTTTGAACTAATACCAAATAGTACAAATTGAATGGTATATTTTTCTTTAACCTTTAATATAAATAATCTAAACTAGTAAATTCCTATTGAAAATGTAGTTTTATATTTAAGTATGCAAAATTCAAAAAAAATTACTTCAAAACTTTGTTATTTGATCTGGTATTAATAAAAAAAGACTTAATTTAAAACAAAATTCCAGGAAATTGAGAGGAACCTTTGATCCAGTTTTTTAGACGAGTTTCACCTAAACCAACTTTTTAAAATCTTGTGATAAGTATTTGACAGAAATTTAAATTTAAAAATGGCATGGAAAATATTCAACTGGTCAGTGTAAAGATTATATTTCTTTATATTAAAACATTAATTTTGGGAAGGGTAAAATAATGGTTTGGGTAATAAAGTTCTCATTCTCTAATATGCAAGGCTTAATTTGGTTTGTGTGTTGATTATTAAGTACTCAACCCAAAGTTTGGTTGGATCCTAAACAATTCCACTGTGAGCTGAAAACCTAGGCAGCACTGAAAAAGGCCTACTGGGTAAATTAGGAGTGTGGTAGTTTTCTGTTGCTTTTCTTACTGAGTCAGAAGATACTATTGCACATCAGTCTGCCAAGCCATCAACTGGCCCTACAAGCGACACCTTCACTCCATTCGTCAGAGGGAATGGCCTTATACTAAATGTTATTACTAGTATCAGTTCATAGCTCTGCCACTTTCATGTTATACGACAATAAATTTACTAAAACAACACAACAGTAGGCCTAATGATTGATAAAATTAGTTTTTGACCCCTTTAAATGTTCTTTTGGCTTGACATTCCTTAAATGTTATCTTGGCTTGACATTCCTTAAATGTTATCTTGGCTTGACATCACTTAAATGTTATCTAGGCTTGACCCCCTTAAATGTTTTCTAGGTTTGAAACCTTTTAAATGGTCTCTAGGCTTGACCCTCTTAAATGTTTTATAGGTTTGAACTCCCTTAGATGTTTTATAGGTTTGAACTCCCTTAAATGTTCTCTGGGTTTGACCCCCTCAAATGTTCTCTGGGTTTGACCCCCTCAAATGTTTTCCATGTTTGAAACCCCTTAAATGTTCTCTGGGCTTAACCCCCTCAAATGTTTTCTAGGTTTGAAACCCCTTAAATGTTCTCTAGGTTTGACCCACTTAAAAAATTTTCTAGGTTTGAGATATTTTTTTAGATGTTTTATAGACTTGACACCCTTTGTAATCTCTCTTTATGTCTGGGTCGCCTCCCTGTCCCGACTGACACGTAAATGATTGACCTTGCAACACTGCCCCCCCCGCCCTTACCCAGTCATTTTCAGAGTAGCTATTTTTATCCTTCTCTAAATGTTTCATAGCTAGCACTTTTACTTGTATAATGAGCACAAGTCACGCGGCTCCCAACTGTTTGTCTCTCCAACAGCTTTTATAAAAAAAACCTCCCCCTTCTTCCAACTCTTGAAGCCTCATTTTATTTCTTAACTACCTCTAGAGACTTGTTAGTTCAATTCATTTTTTTATTTACATGAAAAACTATAATAATTGCAATCTTTTAAGGCCTCGGGACGTAAAAAGGTCATCCCGTTGATCCCAGCAATGCCGAGCAAGCGGCCTGGAAAAGGAGCCACTCGAATGCAAGATGCTGGAGCCACTTTGAGCAGGAATAAATTACTTAAACTTGTGAGTCCTTAAGGCGTATTACTAGTCCCACCAAAACATTATGAACACCATTTGACACTTGACATAACTTCTACCACTGTCAACCCTTTATTACTGTTTATACAATTCCTAAGTTGAAATAAAATATTTAAAATATTACTAATTTATTTTATTGCATTTTTGTGAAATATTACATATAAGCATATGAATTATATGTTGGCTCATTAAAATAATACTTTAGGATAATATAATCTTATTTTTATCTCAGGTGTCTGGAAGTTCTGGAGGAGAATCTGTCCAACTAGACCACGACTATTGTACTGTGCTGTCTGGAGAGATAGCTCCTCCTCCCAGGTCTTTCTACCATTCTGACGCAACCGAGTACACGGGTACTGACAAGGCCAATGCCAGGCGGTTGGTTGAGCACAAGCAAAGGAGTGTGAAGGATAAAACCTATTCTCGACTCCCAGAATATTACATGGCTCTATCCCCTCAGAAGAAACTTGTCAGTCGCAGGTTAGGGAGCAACGAGGAGGAATGCTGGGAGAAGAATGCCAAAAAAGATAGTGGTTTGGAGTCTGGGGATATGAGTGATGCTAGTGAAGAAACTGTGTTGTCGTCAAGTGGGGTGTCGGTTGACACCTCCGTTAATCAGGGTTCAAGACATGGTGACATGCAAGGTAGAAGTCTTTTAGTGAAATCAACTGGTGTGAAGGAAGTTAGTAACGTGATCTCTTTTAACGGTAAGGATATACCTCTAGGGTCCGTCGGTGTTAATAGTGTTAATTATACTAAATTATTAAACAATTCTAGTAGTATAGATAATCTTGTAAACAGTCAGGCCAAACCGAAAGAAATGACAATGATTTCAGTTTTAAAGAAATGTCATGTCGCGAACATTCAAAGCGGTGTAAAAAGTTCTTTATTGGTGCGTTCCAACAGCACTAACAGTGAAAGTTCCTTACCAGAAGTGATAGAAATAAAGGAGGAGCCTCAAGAACCAAAGAAGCGCAAACTTAACCTGGAGCAGTATCGTAGTCGCTTGAAAGAGTTGGGTAAGGTTTACGGAACAAGCAGTTGTGACAGTAGTCATAACAACTCTCCTGTTCCTTCCCCATCTCCCTTTGTGGTGACCTCGGTGAGTGTTGGTACAGAAACTGGTGAGAACGCGGGAGTTGACGGTGGTAGCTCCATATCGAGGAGGAGTTGCAACGAGGTAGAGTCCTATGTTAGCAAGGATGAATTGAGGGAGAAGATCACATGTCCTCCTTCCATGTGCAGTGTGGAGGTACAAACTGAGCTGAACACTGTGGAGGGTGATCAACTGGCCTCTGAAGATAAAACCGTCAAAAGACGCAAAGAAAGAAGGTAAGTCTGGTTTTTGGCCAACTTTTAAAATATTTTGTTTCAATTTGCTTTTAGTTTTTGAAGGCAGAAATTTTAGTCTTGTCAAACTTAAGTTTTTTTAAGCACATTTGTCTATCTAAACTTGCACAAGGTAATGTTTCTTAATGTAGTTTTAAAGAGTTTATTATGAACCGGCTTTGTTTATTTGTATGATCACTAAAGTTTTTGAGAGAGTATCTATTCTTCAACAATTTTGTGGTGGTTTTGTTATTAATGTTGCATCTCTACACAAATAAAATTTTGCATATCCCGACATATTTTGCATGGTTTTAATTCTCATTTGTCTATGTTTTACAATCAATGAAAATAATAGGCAAAATCTGGTTCCTAGTTATAATGAGAGGATTATAAAAAAGATTGTAAACATTTAGTAAATATTTGTATTTTCTAATATTATCTCTTATGCTCATAATTTTTTCCCAAGATTCAGATTCAAGGTGGGGATTTGACCCAACTCTAATCTTAATTCTATCATGGTCATTACATCAATATATTTTTTAATAACATTGTTATGTACCGAGGCGGGTGGGGGTGCTAGATGGAACACACCTGTTAAATAGAAGGGGGTGAATGATGTTGGTTGGGGTGATGGTGAGTATACTATTGGTGGGGTGGATTTGAGATTGATGGTTGGAGCTTGTGGAGAAGTTGATGGGGTTATTTAGTAGCTGTGGTTAAGCCTCCAGGGATGTTATGGGCTAAGTCACTGGGTATGAGGGTCTTTAAGGGGGGGGTGCGTATCTTCGTCCTCTGAGGAGTCTTGCTTGAGAATCTCCGCAAAGTCCCAGGCTTGATGTTCCTGCTGGATGAAGGTGTAGGGGTGACTACTGAGGGTGTGGGCAGGTTGGGATAGTGAGTGGAGGGGAGAAAGAAGGCGTTGTATGATGATGAGTATCTGGCATCCATGGTTCTCTCCTTTCTTCCCCTTCTTCCTCACCCCTTGGAGTAAGTCGTGGGGAGTCTTGCGTGGGAGGTAGCCAGCCAAGTGTGCTACCTCACAGGTCGATAAAAAGCGTCGAACTTGTGTATTTCTATTTTGCATTAATGATAACTATGTCTCCTATCAATCCTCCTCCTTTCTCAACAATATACATTTATGTAGGCAACTCATTACAAGATCCTAGCTAAGTACTGTACATAAATTACATAAAATAAACAGTTAACACATAAGACTTATACTCATTATATCTTAAATTACTTGTTGTCACAGAGGAAACAATACATTATGTAAAATAAACAGAAAATTATATGTGAGGGTTTTCCTCTAGACGTGTTTAGTTAGCAATCAAACGGAGTGCTTTGATACCCTTCACAACTTCATGGTAGAAAATCAACTTTCTTTGGACGAAAATGTAAAGAACGTGGTTAAAGAACACTTGAAGGGACTTGGACCTTCAGAAAATATTTCCCAGCCATAATGACAATTGGATTCACAATCTCCTGGAAGAGAGAACAGTTTTGGAACTCTCCACATTAAGCATGAGTGAAAAAGAGCAGCTTTATGAAATCTCCACTGATTTTGAATTAAAGAAAAGCTATAAATCTTTTTCATTAATTGGTTTCTGGTTAAGTTTAAAGGAGGAGCTCATTGTTAGAGAATAAAGCTATTACAGCTTTGTTACCATTTTATTCTACGTATTTGAACGAGAAATTGTTTTCTTCGTATGCCTATTGAAAAAATAAATATGGGAACAGTCTCAAACCTGAAAGTAACTTGAGACTTTACTTATCATTCATTGGTCCCTGACGTTAAAGCTCGGTGCCATCCAAAGCTAGCGCATCCTTCTCACTTAAGTCACAAGAAGAGGTGAGTGAGTAGCTGTTAAAACTTGTTAAAAAAAAATTAAACTTAAATCGGCATGGAATTCTTTGAGGGTATTTCAGTTATGTCAGAGCAGCACTTTTCAGTACCACTTTAAAGAACATGTGAAATGTGATAATATTGTGACAGTAAGGTTAAGAAAATTTTACTACAGTACTTTGCTTTTTTAATTTCAGTTTTAATTTTTAAACAAATGTATAATTATTTAAACTATTACATAAGTAGTTTAAATATTATCTCATTATATTTGGTGAGGTATCTCAAAGTACCTACCGAGCTATATTAGGTTAATTTAAAGGTATTAAACATTTTGATTACAATTAACGATTAAATTTAATAAAAATTCTGTATAAAATTAAGTGTGTGGCTATGAATATTTACCAGGAGGTTTGTGTAAGGGGTTCGCGAGTCAAGAAAGTTTTGGCCCTAGACACTTAAAGAAACACGAATAGCTTGATTCCTTTAGTCCAAACTCATGGCAACACTATCTATTGTTGGGTCTCGGTCTTTAAAACAAGCTAACTCGAACAGGATACATACAACGGGTGTACTGAGGGTGGTTTTTCCCTAAATGGTTTCTCTCTCTCTTTCTCTCTCTCTCCACACAAATGAGGGTTCATTTCCTCTAAATTAAACCTTCCTTAACCCTAACCCATTAGCGTAATTATTTCAAAACAATTTATCAAAATAGAACTGAGTAATACCTGCATCTATTTGTAATGTAGTGACTTATTTTGAACATTTTTTTTTGTCTCCAGCCCTAGCGTTTATGTGAGCAGGAGTGAACGAGCTAGGGACCGCAGACATCGACAGTATCGCTCACGGCGTGCGAGTAGTTCTTCCAGCAGTGCGTCAAGCTCCTCATCCAACTCTCACCGCCGCATTGGCGCACATTCTCGACGCAAGTGGAAACGAAGGTATGACATGCTCTACCCTGATTTTTGGAAGTCCATTCTGGAATTGAAGGCTTTATTTCTTAACAGAATTCTAATGCATAATAATGATTTAATAGGATAAAAGGCCTTACATAACAGTACTAGAAAGTCCTTTCTGGAAGGCTCTTTACACTACCAAAATATTACGAGCTACACGGTAGGATTCTGTTAGGATATTATGCCTTTCAAAGCAGGCATCCTTTTGGAATAATGGTGTACCTTAACTGACTTTAGTGTTAGATAGGTTGACCACAGCTTTAGAGAGCTGGCTTATTTGGGGAAAATTAGAATATACACACAATACAATTCCTTGTGATATTGTCGTCTTCACGGTGGATTTGCAATGATAATGCAGCTAGTTTATTTATTTTCACATAAAAAAATTTTTGTAAGATAAAAATAATACTATGGAAATATGGATTTAATTTGTTCTATAAAAAAATAGAGCAACAACTTCAATTTTAAAGGATATTAATGATTCAAATAAAACAAATATTTTTAATATCTTGAATTGGAATTTGTTTTTAACGCTTTTGGACTCGCGGCTTATCGAAGGCTTAGATTGACATAACAACTGGAATATATTAAAGAAAACAAAAACAATTAATTTACTACTTAACTGAATATATAATTGTTGTAATTATTTAATTACAACAAACCATGTCAACATTTAAATATTATTTTTAAGTAAACCTATGTCTACCATGTTTTCTTTAATTAAGATTTAAAATCACAAACTAGTGAATTTGACCTTAAAATAAATTGAACATGCCTGCATATATGTTATTTGAAATTAGCATAAAAAATGTCAGCTTGAAACCATTTGATTTTATTACAATTTATCCAACCTTACCATTAACCCTTCCCTTCTCGTTTATGGAATATTTCGCCAATCAAAATTTGCTGTCGTGTCATTTATGACATATTCCGCCTTTACCTAATACGCTTCACGTGTCATTAACGGAATATTCTGCAATCACTCATATTTTTCTGTAAGTTCCATTATACGTATTGTATATCGATTCAGGTAATCTAATCACTTAGTAAGTTATATCAAGTTTTGAGAATCAAATAACGACTTGCTAATTCATAATTTGTTTTTAAATTAATTTTAACTAAGATTTTATTGATTTTTTTTTAATGAAGTAATTGTAAAAATATTCAAACACAGTCTTGCCTAATAAAATAGGAATGAACATATTGCAAGAGTCGAAAATATGTTCTTATTTTCTACGCGAAGATAGATAATAGATATAAAAGAAAATCATAATATATACATACTTGGGCATTATCGAGTTCACTATTTCTAATGTATTTTTAGTTGCTAAGCATGTTTTAGTATTCTTTTTTAAATCTTTTTTTACTTTTATATTAGCTTTCTTATCAAAATAAATGATAATACCTCAGGATGATTAAAGTTGATCAAAAGGTTACAAGGCCTAATATGTTTGTTTATTTCACATGTGTTTTAGAAATTCAACTTGTTCTATCTACACCCTTTAAAAATAACTTAAAGACACTCAAATTTTGATTTATTTGATTTCTAAACAATAATATGAGTCTGAATTGTTTGATTTGGCTGGATTTTAATCAGTATTTTGTGAGGGGTGTTTGGGGTTGATTCAAATTGAAAGCATGATTGAAATAAATTTTAATTTACAGCTTATGCTTATATTGAGTAATGTAGGTATATTTATAAATCATTAAAATTTTAACATTTTGCTAGGATTCGGATTCGATATTCGAGATTCGAAAATAAAATGTCGATTCGGATTCGAGAAATAGTGGATTCAACCCATTTCTAATTATTTGTTTTTAAATCTATTTTGATTGTTGTGACTGTCTGATTTTTTAAATCGTAATGAAGTAATTGGAAAAGTAATCAAAAACAGCACAACGAAATAAAATCCAATTCGACTATGCCCATCAATATCCCCAATCCATTTGAGAAGTTAACCGTGTTGAATACTAAAGAGTGGAATCAAGATTTTTAGCATATAGTATTGATTATTGCGATACCAGTCAGTACTATGGTTACCGAGTATCATATCGGGCTACAACTAGGTATTTATTTTTAACGATAACCTGAAAAATATCCTAAAAATCTGTGAAAATAACCAAATATCCCATGATCTGTGTTATACCTTTAAAATACACGAAAATTAATAAAATCTCTATAAAAAAAAGGCAGCCCAGCACTATTGTATTAATATTAAGTAAAGATGTAAATGTTACCTTTTGATGTAGGCCTAACCCATTCTTTAGTCTACGATTTTAGATTTAGATTTTGAAGCTATAAATTTGGGGGGAAAAACTTGTCCTAGTTTCAGATATATATGGTAACTTAATTTCTGGTGACTAAAAGGTCAGATCTTGAATCCTGCACAGGTATAATAAAGGTAAATTTCCCTCAATGGTTTACCACTCTCCCTCCCCGCAAATGTGAGTATTTCCTCATCACTACCTCACAAGAGTAATGAGATCAGGATAGCTCAGACATGTTATATAAAAAGGCTTCAAAAGTAAAAATAGGAATTCGTGTAATTAAGCTTTAAGTAAAACCTCTTTTGGTTTTTTGACGTTCATTGTACATGAAAGATACATAGGGAAACAAACACAATATAGCCTTTACAATTACCGATGGGCTCTTGAATCCCTCGAATCCTTAAGGATATTCGAGCTTCAAAGATTTAAGACTCTTAATCCAAATTTATCTTTCAAGTGAAATTTGCTTTAAAGCTCTAATACTGCTTATTGGTGGTTCAGAACCAATTATAATGTTTAATGAATTTAACATATAACTTAGCTCAAAAACAACTCCATACTTAATCCATCCTCACTAACTTCCTCCACACTTCCTTATCCTTGCATAATCCCTTCGCTTCAACAACATCCAAACACCGAGTTATACATGCACAAAAAGCTTTCTTCCTTACTGCCATACAGTTCTCAATCATTTTGCAATGCAAATATCTGGTCCATGTAATCTTTACCTGGCATGAAACCACATTGCACACCTCAAATCTTGTACACAGTTTTTTCATGCACCCTATCTATTAAAATTCTCCAAAAATTTTGCTTAGAATACTCAACAAACAAATTGCCCAGTAATAACTCTTATATTCACTCTTAGCGCCTTAGTACATTATTTTAAATTTTGACTTATTTTTATAATTTTTTCCAAGATTCGGGACTCAAGGATAAAGTGGAAATTTTGATTCGTAAAATAGTAGATTCAACCCAACTCTATTTACAATGAAAAGAACTCGGATTCATACTATACAGTGCTATCGCTGTACAAAGAAACTTGATTTTAACTCCCCAATACCTGGACCTAGATTTTTATAGGATTCATCTGCTGGGAATGTGAAACCAAAGTGTTTGATAAAACTGTGTCTTTTTATTTCAGTGAAAGATGCAGCTCCATCACCAAGTCTGTCAGCTCCTCGGGTTCCAGAGGTCGTGGGGTTTGGTCTCGATCACGCTCGAGATCTTCTTCCAGTTCTCGGAGCTCCTCCAACTCGAGGTAAATTTTATTTAAAATACTTTTTTTTACCATTGTATTGCTGCCGCTTTCTATTGGCTAAAAACAAATTATACCCGAATTTTGTTCTTTGGCATGCTTTTAATATGACATATATTTGCACAACACTTTAAGGGGGGTTTAAAATATGCACTCTTATTAACCCTTTCCCTGACGCAGGCGTTGAATGTCTTTGTTAGCCTGAACATTCCATGGCACGGGTGCGATTCTATGTTTCATTGGAATCATTTATTGTAACGCCATCTATCAATGAACCACTGTACTTTTAGCCAGTCCGAATACTACATATTGAAGCTGATAGCTGAATCTGCCACTTCATTGCTATACTATAGCCATGAATAAAGCAATACATGAAAAAATAAATCAATGGCAAAAATATTTGTCGGTTAATAGTATAGAAGTAGAAAAATGGCTGCCTGGTCCACGCACATAGTTATGCTACATGCACGAGAGGGAATGGGTTAAATAATACTTATCAACTATCTGTGTGTGTTTTTATGTTTGTTGAAACTTCCAATTTATTGGCTTTATATGTTTATACAATCATGTTTCCACAGTTGAGGCATACGTACAGTTTTGAGACTTTCCATAAAATGGTTGTACATTTTTAGTTGTGTACATACTTTTCCTGGGGTTTTACTTAACTTAAAACTTCCTTGATGTAGTGCTGCGCAGAGTCTAACTAAAAAATTTGAATTAAACTCTTGAAATAATATCTTATTTAAAGTTGAAGTTTGAATGGTTTTTCTTTAAGTCATTCGACCATCAACATGAAATAAATAAAAGTAAAAATTATTTACACACTTTCTCAGAGTAGTGTCGAGAGGCCAACCAGTTGAAAAAGAAGGAAGGAAGTGAGTGTAGTTGTGTAAGTTAATTTAGAACAGACTCTATGTCAGCTCAGAACTGCTACACTTGAACACTTTTATAAATAATATTTATGGAAATATTATTTTATTATCGAGCTCAACACATTCTTTATACTACTAGAAAGGTATTTTGAATAGAACTCTCAGCTAAATCCTGGTTTAAATAAGGGGAGGAATAGCTAACACACTTATCTGATGGATGCTGGATTAGAATTTTATTAGGTGAACTATTAAACAAAAAATAAAGAGTGAAGGATTGTGAAAACTGCACTTTGGTACATTTTCTGGTTCAAGTGTAATTTTATTTGCCGGTTAATTGGCTATGAAATTGGTTATTCAAGTTGATATTTTCCTGCTACATATAGACAAAACAATTCTTACCTTTACTCCTAACCTTGAAGTTGCCTGTGGCAGCGTAAACTTATCTATAAATAGGTGTGTTTGTGTTGAATAAAGTTTTATTGAAACAATTTCTACTCCAGAATCACTCAGGTAAGTGTGCTGGTTAACCCTCATAATTAAATCCTGTATACAACTATAGTGTTTGAACACAGTGGTTCAATGATTCTCTCTGTACATTTTAAAGTAATTTGTTTTGAACTTTTATTTGAGTTTTTCAACTATTTGGTCTCACAAAGATACTCTTCAAATTAATACAATATATTCAAGGTAACTTTTTTTTTCTAAAAGTACAAGATAATAATGCTGCAAAGACATGTTAATACATTGAATTAAATCTTTGTCATCATATCCAATGTGACTTACATGCGTTGACTGTGGTGTTCTGGATTGCCAAATGGTTATGACGAATGGTGGCTCATTTTTACAGCTGCTCCTCTGATAGTAGGGCAAGGTCCCGTAGCAAGGTTCGTAGGAGCTCTGGCAGATGGCATTCTCGTTCGCGACGGTCAGGTCACCGTAATATCAACTGGAGGCCCAACAATCGGGCTAGGAGGAGGTAACTAATCCCCTCTTATGTCATTGAGCTGTTAGATTAGAAACTTAGTGCATGAGTGCAGATTCATTTAACCAGGACTGAACAAAGCCCGCATCAAAGCATTGTGTAGAAAGTTTGTAATATAATATTTTATTAGAGTTTCATATTCATGTAATACAAGATTAATACTTTTCAGATTGTTTTTAGTTTTAGGCTACAAGAGTGAAACTTGTATATAATTCAAAAGTTTTAGGCTACAAGAGTAAAACTTTTATATAGTTCAAAAGTTTTAGGCTACAAGAGTGAAACTTGTACATAAATCAAATTACATATATATGTTTTTTTTTAAATATAGCATAAGGCAAATCATATGTTTCAAGATCTTTGGGAGGTTTACCATAAAATTCGGCACACGACTCTTATGGTGGCGTGTAGTTGTTAAATCAATACCTAATTATTTTCTAATTGGGCTGTGTATAGGCACCTTGTGTTGAAACATGTACTGTATTGATGGTGGCGGAATCTTAAAACACAAGAAGAGAAGGTAATTGGTGAAACGCAAAGTTAAGCTTTTCTAATTGATGTTCCACACATGTTTAAACTTTGTTTTATTACATGTATATCTTGGTTTTTGATACAATTAATTTAGCGTAAAGTGTCAGAATAGAAAATAAGAAATATTCAGAGACTCCGCAAGTTTTTTAACCAATTCTTATCTAGCACAGCAAAATATCGCGAGGCCTTTTTTTTAACTAACTTTTACCTAGCACATCAAAATAATAATAATAAGACTCTTATATAGGAACATGTAAACGTAATGAATAACAAAAGGAAAAACATAGGAAATGTTAAGCGGGCTCTTTCACTTTTAGCATTTTCAGATTTAGAGGACAGACTGATGTCATGTTCTTGTTTGGACTATACCAAGAGTACTATCAGTCCACTCTACTAAACTGAAGAAGCTAACAGTGAAAGCTTGTCTTTAAAAATGTGATTGTATGTTTTTTAGTGTTTGATCTAAACCATTTTATTCCAGCATCATAAAGGTAGGTGTGTTATCCCTCCTAATTTAAACCTTTTTTTTTAGCCTAGTGCTTTATTCTAGTTAGGTGCTAAATTAATTGTCTTAAGTCTTGCGCATGAATCTAAACATTTATGTTAAATCAATTAATCTTGTGTGTGCTTCAAAGTTTAAAAAATATGCAATATTAATTAATTAAAGAGATTATTAACATTCTCTTCTCTTTCATTCAATTTCTGGACTACTGACATGTTAAAAAAAACTTGGCAGATTGTTGTCACTATCGCAATAGACTGGACTGCTGATGACAAGATGAATCAGGGTTTGAGTCCTGGTTAGGTGTATTAATGAAGGTTGTTTTTAAAGGGTTTCCTACTCTCCCTTCATGCAAATGTGGCTACACTTAATCTAAATTCAACACTTCTCATCACTAACACATTAGTGTAATTAGTACATGACCGTATAAACCCAAGATTTGGTGCTAACAATGTTATTGTTTATTTATATTTTCAAAGCTCTTATGTGGTGAGGGGGGAAATATTTTACTCTTTTATATATATTGTTGCTTTCTAGATCGCGATCACGCTCTCCGATCCGTAGCACCAGCAACAATTGGCCCCTGAGCGAGCAGGAGAAACAGCGGCAGGTGGAGGAAAGAAGGGTCATATATGTCGGGCGAATAGAAGAGGGGACAACCAAAGCCGAGTTGAGGAGGCGTTTCGAAGCTTTTGGTCCCATAATAGATATCAGTGTCCACTTCAGAGAACATGGGTAAGTGTACGCGACTGGGTTACATACATGGGTAGAAAAATCTTGCCGAGGGCCATATCTTCTTTTAAGGGTGTCCGGCACTTTGAAACTTTGACTTGGTTTTGAAAAAAATATCAGTTTATACTTTGCTCCAATCTCGGCTTGGACAATAACGAAGCTTTGCTAATGAACATATTGACAGTTAGAATACTTTATTATTTATGTTCACTCATTTCTATGTGCCGTATAAATTGGTATATGAAAATATTTGAAGCCAATTGTAATGATACTGTTTTAGACCCTTTTATATATTTAAAAAGTCATGGATGCAGTGTATTTTTCTTTAATAAACTGTATCTAAAATATCCCTTTAATACTTTATCCATGGAGAATCACATGTCTTCAGAAATAATTTCATTATGTTATGCTTTAAAACTTTTTTTCCTTTAAAAGATCAACTCCATTTTATTTAGAAAAATCATGTGACATGCTGGCTCCCTCTACCCAATAGGAAGCCAGCCTTCACAACATCAGGTTGCCAGGAGTTTTTCTATTAGTTAGTTTTTACACTGGTGATAAGGGGTAGGTCATATATAAGAAGCTTGTGCGTATGAATCCATACTCAGAAAAACAGTTCGATTCATCACGCTGCTTGTTAAAACAGTGCCGGTAATATATTAACTTAACTTGGTAATATAACAGTGAAGCAGTAACATAAATCTACATAGCACAAAGTACTCAGAATGAGGAACGTGTAATATCACGCAAAAAACACCTTTAATTTAACAAAAAAGTATCATATATAATCTGATTACATAACTGTGTACAAGTGTACAGTAAGTCATGTATGCGTCATCATTATAAAACCCATATATCATTATATATAGTGCTCGATCACAGGGCAAGAACAAAAAACGGATTACTTTTATTATAAATTGAAATATATGAAAATATTTGAAGCAAATAAATTGCGCGATAGTAACTTTATATAACAAATTAGAATGAAATATAACTGACAAATTGTACAATAAACGAGGTGATTTTATTGCATACAAAAAATAAATAAGCACAATATGAGTTTTTATATTTAAACTTAAAACACTTTTAAAAAAATTGGATTTTGATTCGGCTTAAAAAATATTTCATATATATTTGTAATATTTGGAAGAAGGTGCAAGAAAGACGAATAAAATACACTCCCTTTTATATATTTCCATCCATCTTCTCTGTACTTTCTTCCATTTATGTCAAAATATGATTCCATTAAAAAACAAGAAAAAAATTATTAAAACTGAACATACATATTTTATCTCTTTGCTGTCTATCTTTTTTTAAGCAAAATCAAAGTTGACAAATATTTTAAGACAAGTCAAATTTTTTAACATTTTTTCACACCTTTTATATTTGTATTAGTTATTTTGTGAATTAATTTGAATGTTTCATACTCCCATTTGCATAAATTTGAAGGATTGATTTCTCGATTAAGCTCTTTGGCAACAATAACAGATTTTTTTAAAGAATTTATCATTACTTCAATGCCAGTAGCAGCAGTGTAAAGTATGAACCCTGAGCCTCTTTGAATTGAGAAAGTAGAGGTGTCGCAATACGGTTCCAGATGACTCATCGGGTGGTTACTAGTGCATCAGCAATGGCACATAATTACTGATTAATTAGTGTTTATTTTTTAAATATATAATAATCTTAAGAATATATCTCTCAAGCATTCAATAAATAAATGGTTATCGGGATTAATTCGTGCAAATAATCAAATCATGATCATTTAACTTTCTTAATTGGTATTACTGAACCAAAACACCTATATTGGGAAAGCCATATGGGTTTTCCCCTTTATCTGTTCCATTGATTTTTTTCACCCCTAAGTGATACCATGTACATGTTATCCTTTCAGTGACAACTATGGGTTTGTCACGTTTGCTTACAAAATGGACGCATATGACGCGGTTGAACATGGTAATGACAACCCAAATTTGCCGAAATATGACTTGTGCTTCGGGGGAAGAAGAGCGTTCTGCAAAACCCGCTATGCTGATCTTGGTGAGTGTTAAACAAAAATCTTTTTATGCAGCAAGACTATTAAAATGCTCGATAACTAAGATGGAATAGGCTTAACTCAAATAAAAGGTAAAGGTAGAAAGGGGGTGCTAGTGCTCTAAACATCACCGTCATTATGAATAGTTTACAGCCATTTGTTAGGTTGGAATGGCACATAAGCCTCTCCACTGTCTCGTCTACTTCACCATGGCCCAATCCTCCACATTTATCTGTATTTCCTTCGGCCATCTGTTTCTTGATGTCCAACACCTTAGCTCAATTGGTAGCATGTTGTTATTGTTAATTTCTATTTAAATTAACAAAATTGACGATAATTCGCACTTAGAAGGCAAAATGGTTAATTTCATGAAACAAATTTATTTAGTTTTATTTTGTGAATGTATAATTACTTCAAAAATGCTACAATGGTCTTTAAATATGTTTTGTTTGTATCTTTAACGTTCTGAGTAAAAGTTCGTAAAAACATGTCTCGCGAAATTTCAGTGTGTCTACCCAACTTTGCCCAGACAAATTAATTATTTCTCCTCATGAAATCTAGCATGCTCTCCACCTGGCTGGTTTCTCTTACATCCACTATTTTTTGGTAAGATATTTGAAAATTGTTTTCAAGGTTCTAACAAGTAATTTTATTTATCTTATTTTAGATGGTATGGCCACAAGTAGCGAACCCCGTTCACATGGATCCAGTGCTGTTTGGGTCAGTAGAAGTCTGCCACAAACTGAGAATTCTTTTGACCTTCTTCTACGAGAAGCTAAAGCTAAAATTAAGAAGCGTAAAGTTTGACACATGTCTGCGTTTTTAGGGGCAATTATTGTTACAATGACATGGATAGACTTTATACTAATTTATTGTAGAAAGATGAGTGCATCAATCAATGTAGCGCAGGCGTGTCCATTGCTAGTAATGACTTTAGAAATGTTTCTTGTTACTGCGCAGGTCTTATTAAAAAAGGTGTCTGAGTATAAGTCATCATGTAGAATAAATATGTGGAGGACATAAAATTTTGACCAGAAAAGAAACTTTTTTGGGTACTGACAATTTTTATCCGAACATAATATTTCAGGAATTTTCAGTCATGCTGTTAAATATTTCCTTAAAAACCTGAAAGTGTTAACAAATATTGTGTCCGATGTTAAAGATGGAAGTTAAAAAAAAAAGAGAGAAAACTAATGAGTTGAAGTAGTTTTGAAAAAGGTTGCAAAGTAGAATATAGATGTGCAGTTTCACATCCAACCATGTTTGTAATATTTGTTTGAAAAGTAGACTATTAGCATCAAATTAATTTTGAATCATTAATTTTACATATTATAATAAAAAATCACAATTTTTATCCCATATTTTAAAATTCATTCTTCGACTTTTTTTTAATGATTGATTTTAGTAATGATATGTTTCCAACACACATTTTTTGACATTTAAATTATAACTGCAAATGAGGCAAATATTGTAGAGATGGGTCGAATGTGAACCTTAAATTTTCTTCGAATCTTGAATCTTTAAGAATGTGCAATTTTTAGTTTATTATTATTATTATTATTAGCACTGCGTCTTACTACCCGTTCGGGTTATACGCACTTACGCTAATGTATAATGGTAGGGTGATTGTGAGATGAAATGAAGGACCTACAGTTTAACGTGGAATCCGAACCACGGTGGAGGCCTGGCATTCCCCACATTCACAAGATGTCTTGTTAGAGGTGAAGGAAGGGTTTGGTAATCAGAATTTTTAGTTAAAAGTGAAAATATCAAAAACTAGATCAAAAAAGTTGTTTAAGGTTTGATGTTACCGACAAATGCTATTTTTTCGGCCATGCCTATTACACCATAAACAACGAAGATGACATTTTAGTAGTAAACTACTAATATTAATATAAAAAATAAAAAAATTGTAACTATTCAAGCTTCATAAATCTATATAATTCCTTAAAATTGTTATTTGAATTCAAGGTCTCAATAATTATATTAGTTTTTTTTAATGAATCTCGAATACCACAGGAAGCAAGCATCCCATCTCTAAAATATAGCCGAGTTTCTTGTATTGATTTTTAAACAAATTAATTTATCAAACACATAAGAATTTGTTTTATCTTGTTTCGGATACTAGGCCTAATGTAATATTTGTAAATATAATTTAGTGGATTTTATGAAATGTGGATGATTTGGCTGCAATTTACTGTAATAGCTGTGAAAATTAGTTATTTTTTGAAGCATTATGATTTTAAATGGCTCTTAGCACAATTTTCATTCAAAGCCAGGTTTAAGGTATCAAGCTAACTTTTAAATTTCAAAAATATGTTTTGTGGTATTTAACCCTTTGGTGAGTATAGTTTTAATATAGTACAATATCCCTGTGGAGTGAGGTTTTTGGTGAAAATTAAATATATTTTTATTTTTGCATATTCATTTTAAAATGATGTATTGCAGTTTCCAAAGTAGTTCTAAAATTTAAAAAAATAATTTTTAGGAAAAATTTTTCCATTTCAAATACAATTCAGAGAGTTTAAAAATTTGTTTTTGTGTGAAATGTGGTGAAGCATGGATAGCTGCAAAGTCCTACATCACATTCCACACACATCCACAGTCTTTCCGCTTTGGCTGTGAAAATTGGCATTATTTTGCCACCGAAATGTATCATGCATTGTTGGCTGAACATCTGCTCTCACCTGTATTTGTGTCATATTGTTATCGGCATCAACTTCATGTTCAGGTTCCCGCTCATATGAACTAGATGAAACTCCGTCATCACTGTCATTTATATCACTCGCGGATTCCCAATTTGAAATTATTTCATTCAACTCTTTTTCTGTTAGCATTCGTCTTTTGCGCGAAGATGCCATGATAAATACAACAATATAAAACTATAATACGATTATACACATTCGAGTGTGGCTACTACCTTTATTTATAAATATGTGAGTTTGCCTCCATAAATAAAACATTAATATAAACTAAGGTATAAAAATGAATGTTCATGTGCGGCCACTAACTTTATAAACAATGACACAGCAAAAAAACTGTCACAAATAAATCATGTGGAAACACAACTTCTAAAATAAACATCGATTTAGTCAACCAGGTGTTTATGATAACCGTTTTGTATAAAGGACAGTAGAGTCATCTATTAGCAAATATATAAACTAGTAAATGTCTAAAAATAGTTTCTTTAACATAACATAGATAGCAGCAAAGAACTAACATGGTTGAACGTTTATTTACGGCCATACTAATTTAGACAAACATGAAAACGTATATTTACGTGCATACTCCTAGGAAGCCATAACAAAATGAACGTAAATATACGTTCATACTCACCAAAGGGTTAATATGTATGATTTTTATATATTAGGTATACAGAGGCTTCTTATTTTGAAAAAAGATTTTTTTTTTACTCATTAACTTTCTTATTAATCTATACATTTCCCTTGTATCATATTACTTTAAACATATTAACTTGAGATATTTATCTTTAATAACACTATAAATGGTATTTTTTAATGGTTTCAAGCTGTAACTAGCTTTGATTTGCTTCCGCTATATATGATTACTAGAGATTGGATTTGTATGCAATATGTACTTTTTTTTTTACATATCTAAAGGGTAATTATGTACTTAAAGTCACACCTTAATATACTATTTGCACACTGTTTGATAGTACATATTCTGGGCGTTATGATTTTACATGCATATTTTAAATTTTATAGGTAAAAATGCATATCTTACTCCTGTCGTAATTGTCCCCTTCCTAAAATCGGCTGGTGTGTGTGCTTTGAAGATGTTATCGAGAAAAAGAGCTGTTACATCCGTAACTGCTTTTCTAAATTATCTGAAATTATAAAACAATTGGAGGCTCGAAATGATTCCTTGTAGCTCTCACCTTCTTCGATGGATCATATTTCAGTTGCATTGCCTTCAGAAACTCATGGTGTTGCTAAAACTGCATTCAATAATTTTGGTCAAATATTAAATAAAAATCCTGATTACAAAACACCGCCTGTCAAATTAGTATGGATGACCTGGCGGTCTAGGGGTAAGGTGTCAGACTTCTATGCTGGCGGCCGGGGTTCAATCCTCGGTCTGGGCACAGATTTAGATTTATCTAATTACCAAACCCTTCCTTCACCTCTAACAAGACATCTTGTGAATGTGGGGAATGCCAGGCCTCCACCGTGGTTCGAGAATCCACGTTAAACTGTAAGTCCTCCGTTTCATCTCTCACCATACCATTACACATTAGCGTAAGTGTGTACAACCCGAACGGGTAGTAAAACGCGGTGCTAATAATAATAATCAAATTAGTAAAATGTCTGATGAAAAAACTTAAATACAAGAGGAATTCACTGAAGAAGAATAATAATAATGAACTTGGCACAGCGTCTTACTACCCATTCGAGTTATACGCTTAAGTACTGATTACGCTAATGGGATAGGAATTGGGAACATTGAATTTAGAGTAAGTGAACCCACACTTGTGTGGAGGGGGAGAGGAAAACCATTTAGGAAAAAACCCCAGCAGTTCACCCAGCCGAGATTTGAACCTTGATCTCCCTGTCTTCTGCAGTCGAGCTCAATACGACTGGCGCGTTAGCTAACTACGCCACCGAGGCTAATTCACCTAAGAAGAATTATGGTGTTTTTCACATGGACTTGTGGTGTCGATTGGACATTTTCATTGCATTAAACATTCTTCATGACGGACGTAGGAGCGTCACAAAGAAGAAAATCTCGGTATGACCTTCCTTATATACTGAAACAACCATGAATAAGACAAGAGTTTTGACAACAAATAGTTTTTGTTTTTGGATATTATGGTGCATATTTTTCTACTTTTTTTAATGCATATTTTACTATTTTATTGTGCATACAAATCTGGGCTCTAATAATTACTAATGTATTTTAAAGGTAATTTCAATAGTACTTATTCTGGTTAAAATCATATTTTATGCAAATTTGTGAATTTACTTTATTCAAGTCATAAGCTAAATTGAGTTGATCATTTCAAAATCTCAGTTTTGCCATACCATACATACAAACTTATGTTGGCTCATATCCATAAAGTACATTTTCACCTCTGTCCAATACTGCCATGTCCTCAGCATTCTGGAATATAATTTAAATTTAAAAATAACTGTGGACGTCTTTTTAATGTTACTTTACAGTGTAAATGTTGTTTTATAATCAGAACATACCTTTACCCTAAGAAAAACTGGATTTATTTTGGTATTTGTTAGTACAGTGTAGGTCAAAAAATATGAAAATTTAAACTGAAAATAGGCCACCTTTTGCGACTAGTGGCACTGAATGGTTATGTTGAAGGTTGTTTTTCTGATCTCTCACAGTCAATTATGGCTAACAATAAATGATTTAATTAATTTGGTTCATTTAGAGTTTTGTTATTTTCTATCATCATGTTATTAACTATGAAAAATGTAATATCTACAAACTCAATATTTTTTTCAGTTGATACATTTTAATTACAAGAAAGTATAAAATATTTACTTATAAATATCAAATGTGAATGAAAACTGGAAACAAAAACTTAATTGAAAATGATTTGTCTAGTCTTTTAAGACCATGGTATCAGATTGACTTTTAGTGTATCATTTTCCCATAATCCATCTCCCCCCACACCCTTCTGAATAAGGGGGGTTTATGAAACATTAAATTGCATGTTTAAATATAACTGTATTACCCACCAACATGTATGATTTCATCTTTTAAAGATTTAATGTGGTTTAGTGAGAGATACCTAATAAAAAATGACAATATTTGAAAAAACACTTTGCAAAAGTATTTCACTATTTTGTTATTAGTATTATCAAAAGCTTTTACCAAAGATGGTTATTGATTAAGCAAGTTTCAGTTTACATAGCCCACCAAATAGCACAGATGGACATTTAATAAAATTATAAATAGAAGTTAAAGTATTTATAGTGAAAAGACCCACTTCAGTGACCAAATGGTCTAAGGCGTCTTTCTCGTGTTATACTGGTCTTCCGATGACGAGGAGATTGAGGTTTGAATCTCAATCGGGTCTAGAAAGGGTCTTTTTTTCTTAATGGTTTACCACCCTCCTTTCATGCAAACACATGTAGATTATATATTATATACTTCCTTCCTAATCCTTACCCCATTAGAGTAATTATCTTTATCATCTATGCATATAACCTGAACAAATAGCAAGATGTGGTGATAAAAAAAAATACAGTTTAAATTTTTCATAGCTGCAAATGGATGAAGGGGCAATTTTCACTTAAAGCAAGCCCACTGCACTCTAAAGAAATGTCCCAAAAGGGGAAGAAAAAACTAAGGTTGATGGGAGATTAGGTTGTGTGGACATTTTTCTTTGATAAGGTAATAATGATTTAACTGTGAAAGAAATTGTGACTGGATTTCCATTTATCGCTATTGTTCTTTCCTGTATCATGCATTGTATGTGAAACATCTTTTCCCTTGATTTGTAGCCATAGATTGTATAATAGCTAATTTCCTTTTGTCATTTGTTTATATATTGTATTCTATAAAACAAGATAAAAATTAACAGAGTGGCCACAGACAAAGATATAAAACAAGGTAAGATTTAACAAGATGGGCACATACAGGGAATTAGGAAACCGGGAAAAGTCTGTTACCTTGACATTTTCAACATTAGATCAAAACCATAGCAAGTGTCAAAGAGTGCAACGGCAGGAAGAGGTCTAAAAGGCCTGCTATGAAGAATAAAAGTACCCTTGAAGTGTAAAGAAGTGCTATAAAGGTTGATTCACACTGATAGGACTGTGCGCAGACTGTGCTGGGACTGTGTCGTGTTGCCAACAATCTCGAACAAGTCATTCCCATAAGAGTAACCTTGTAAGACCGTTTTTGATTCACACTCATAGGACTGTGCTCAGGCCGAGCTGTGACTGTGTCGTCTTGGATCGTTTCAAAAGTGATTTCCCAAGGTCACGGTCCAGCACGGTACGAACACGGTCCCAGCACAGTCCTATCAGTGTGAATATAGATGATGTCGCCCTAATGTCGTCTTAGTGTCGTTTCACCTACTTCGGCTTCTTCCGCAAGCGGCGAACCTTCACGAAGGTTCTTATCTACAATCTGACAGGGCTGCAGAACATTCCAACATTGTCAACACAGTTGTGTGCTATAAGTCAAAACTATGGATGAAGAAAACTTAATAATGTTGGTTCACGTGTATGAATGCTTATATAATTTGCAGCATAAAGATTATGATAATATTCTCACTAAAGAAAATATTTGGAAGGAGATAGCTGACAAACTGAATGTAAGAGGTTTCTGTAAGTTTTCAAACTTCAGGACACTCATTCTAAAATATTTGTGAAAATTTTGATGGTCATCTCTGAGTCGCCCAAATATATTGTGGAATTCTCCTTCTTCTCTTGCTCTAAACAAATTATAAACCCAGTATTTTCTTCGTTTTCTCCTCTTTTTATCAAGTGAAATAAGATAAAGCCAACATGCAACAATCACATTTTCCTCTGATCTATGTCTACAATTGCCGATGAGCAAAACAGTAGCGCTAACAGCACAGTCTCAGCACAGTCCTATCATTGTGAATGCTAGCGACACGACACAGTACCAGCACAGTCCTACTAGTGTGAATGGTAGCGACACGACACAGTCCTAGCACGGCCTGAGCACAGTCCTACCAGTGTGAATCAAACTTAAAGGGTTTGCTTTTCATCAATTGTCACACACACACACACAGCAGAAACATGCATATTGAATGTGAGAAAAATACTATGAAATTGGAGGCCATAGGAATAAAGTTTGTGAGGCATACGTTAGCTGTCATAAGGAGAAACAAGAATAGGAATGAAGTTATCCAGGAAAGAATGGGATTACTTGAGATTGTAGAGGAAGCAAGATAAAGATGGTATGTAATGGGGATAGAAAAGAAGAAAATACCAAAACAAATGATGGAGATAAAAGTATGTAGGAAAAAAATCGCAAAGCAGACCAGGAAGTAGCAGATACAGAAAGTAAATTTCATTCACCGTAGGAATTGTTTTCTGAAAGGCCTTTTTCTCTACCAGAAATCTATTATATAGTAGGATATTGGTAGGAAAAAAGACCTTTCAGAGAGTAATTCCTACCGTGAAAGTAGTATATGCTAGTGAGAGAAGAATGGAGGAAGAGGGAGGTAGTTTACTAAACTGGCCTGGATAATATATGTTTTTGAGCATAAAACTATAACTAAAAAATTCCATTTTCGATTTGGCTTTGAGATAACTAACTTCAGATTCAATTAAAAGAAGTTCCAAAGATTTGCATATANGGGGGAGGCTAATGTTTTAGATCTTGGCCATTCAACCTTACTTTACAACTTCTTTCCTGGCTTATGGAAGAATAATTTCCGAGGTGGGGACACTGCTAAAGTGAATTCCATTATCCCCAGATGGTAGAATGATGATGTTGGAAAGCAGAGGAGACCTACAATTTAACCTGGGCTCCAAACCATGGTGGGAGCCTGGCATTCCACACATTCACTAAGCGTGAAATCACACATTTTGCCAGGGGTGAAGGAAGGGTTTGTCGATCAGATAAATCTGCTACGACTGATATTTGAATCCCAGAACCCTAACAGAGAAACCTAACACCTTACCCCCTAGAATGCCAGGTCCACATTTTTTTAAATAAAAAATCAATCTCTTGACCATTTGTTAAAATGTGATAAACACATTAATAACCATTCAGTTTTTAAGTATATATTTATTAAATGATTTTAATTTGAGTTGAATGCTTATTTTAAAATACCTTATTCAGATTCCATTTAAAACATTTACCATATAAAATAAATTAATCTAAATTTTTTCAAGATTTGAGTAAATTGAAAAATTGGTTCACTTTAGTAATCTAAGATTAGTATTCAATTCAAAATTTGAAATCTTTGCTTCATGGGCTTACATTTCGCTTATTAAATCAAATGTTTAAGATTCATAAGAAATATTGTTTATTTCGAGGTAATTTTAAAGAATATTTGTGGGTTCAAACTCAGCCAAGGTCGACAGATTTTTCTTGAGTGATAAAAATCCGTAGAACAACTTCCTTCAAAAAGCGAGTCAAGTCTTTGGTCCTGTTTTGATTGTGGCATATAAAAGAACCCTGGAAGATATGACAAAAATGGTAGGCCCTTTCACACACACTGTAGTAGAAATTCTTGTGTGCTGATATAATGTCGGTTCAGAAAATGCAAGTTAAAACCTATTTTAAAAAATAATTAGAACCAGGTTGATTTAAAAGAGCATTGAATTTTTCAAATATTTCATTTATAGTACTAAGCATGCACTTTCTGAACTAAGTATATTAGTACAAGACTTATAAACTAGCCTAATACAAGACAATATTCAACAACCAGTCCCTTCACCATAAATTAATCAATAAAAAAAATAATTAAGACCCACTTTCATCAAAGATACATATTTTGACCCGCCACAGACCTAACCTCCAAACTGAACAACAGATCGAATAAGCTAAGGTGTAACTGACAAACTAAAATAATATAGACACCAATAAGAAAACAAGAATATGATATTTAATGCTTTGGAAAAAAATTAACCATGTTTGCTATACATCTTAAATTAGTTTCCTAGAAGTCAATAGTTGAACTGTAAAATCTTTAAGTAATTTTTAATGCAAGTATTAAAATTAATCACAACTATACTTAATTTTACGATATTTGATATAAATATATTATAATAAAACCATAATATCTAATAATTTAGAAACTAACTTCCGATTGGTTGAAACAATTGCTATTTGTATATGTCTACATATAGTTCTTGAATATTATACTACTATAAAGCCACATGTCAGACTCACTCACATTAATGTTTACCCACCTCCAGATGAGTTAGAAACTTGAAATTTGGCAAACTTATAGCTTCTAGCCTGTAATCGTCAGGGAAATTCCAAAAAAGTTTTTAAAAAACTTTTAACCCCCAAAGAAAATTCAAAATGTTGGAGCAACTTTTTAGTGCAGACCTATCTCTGGAGGTCTCGTGTGGCCATATGGTAAGACCCATCAAAAAATAGCTCTGGAATTAAATTAGTTTACATACACTTGCAAAGAAAAGTAACTGGGGTGTTTGGGGGCGGAGCCCCCAATGAGCAAAGTGAGTTAAATATATATAATCTTAAACATACTCTAGAGTTAGAATATTTTAGTTCCTTACATTTAAAGGAAAATGACGTGAAAGTATTCAAAACCTTCTTAACTCCACTTTAGCCACATGTTACATAAGCTGCAAAAGTTCCCAACTTTCACAAGAGCTCTTTGAAGTTAGCTCTGCATTATTCCACACGTCGAATGGAATCTGCATAGTATGAAGTCAACCATCAAAGCAACTGCATGTAAACATTCAAGTATGTCCTCTGGAAACTGTGGTGAGTCATTGGATGAGTAAACCATTACGTTGAGGTGACAGCACAGAAAGTAAGATCTGGTGACCTCAATAGACATTCCACAGGTCCAACCCACATGTGGGGGTGGATGCAGTGGTTGATTAACCTAAAGTAACCTAAGTGTGATAAGATTGTTAGGTTTGGGAACTATTTTCATATAACAGCCAAGCTGTGTAAGGTTTGGAGCTGTTAGGTCTAGTGATTATTTTAGTGTTTTTTCCCCTAGTATTTAACGGTTATATAAAAGGGCGCCAAAAAGCAAAGACGCGAAATTTACCTCGGGCCGTCCCTGCATGGATGTCATGTAACAGGCGGCGCACAACTGCTACATAGTGAGCTGAGTCACCGCTACACTGAAACCATATCCTATGCTCCACTTGCATTGAACATCCATGAGCAACACAGGTAATAGTCCAGTCAATCAGTGCTCGAAATGGGTTCTACCTGGAAAGTTTTGGAGAAGTTCTGATTTTTGGGTCATTTATATTTTTCGGTGTGCTAATTAAGAATTTCCACTTTGCCACCTCGAAAATTTTCGGTAAATATTAAAAAAATGCAAAAAACAACAAAAAAACTTGACTATTTTTGGTTGTTTTCTTATAACATAAAAACTATGCACTTTTCGAGAAAAATTGTTATATACAAAAATAAACTAGAGAAAATTCCCTACAATTTAACATTGCATGTTTTATTTTGCCAGACGAATAGTTAAGGCGCAAACGCGCGTTGAAACTATTTGAATAAGTGACAACGCTCAGTGTTCATCATTCAAGCGCAACCTGCTTCTTTCTCGTGATGAAGCTCTATTTTGATGATATTCTTATTAAGAACTAGTAACATTTGAATATCTTACAGTTTTCATTGTTATACCTAGTACCTTGGTGTTTATAGGTATAGGGCTATAACGTATACTCGTGTTGATACATGTGGTTTTTATTAACATAGGTACTGTTACAGTGACAAACTAAAAACAGTCGTGATAAAAAAATGTGTAGGAATACAATATGCAAGGGAAATATGTAGGGATAATAATAATAACAATAATATCAAAATCGTCTGGGCCGCTTTGTTGCTGAAGGTCCAGGCTGACCGATGTCTTTGTCCTCTTCCTTCAGAGCCTTTCGTTCATCTAGAAAATAAGTAAAGTAAAGAAGTAAAAAATTGTTATGTTAGTTCAACATGAGTGTATCAAGGTATGACTAAGGTGTAAAACCATCAAAAGTGGGTTATTAAAGAATGCATAGCTGTGTTCGTAAATGTATTAATCAAAATACCTTCTGATGGATCCGCTTCAAGTTCTTGGCCCGGGTCTTGAATTCCTTGGACGTCAGGATCGTCCACATCTTCATCCTCGTCCATATCAGCTTTCTCCAAGTTGTCGCAGGTTCCTTCACAGTTTAAACAAATTTTCGAACAATATAGGCCTGCCTTTCTACAGGCACAATTCCCTTGGCAGCCTTTCTTACATTTGCATGAAATGTGATTTAATATAGCTTCTGGGGCAAGGGGCTGCAGGGTGGTGACTGGCATGAGGCCGTTCTTAGATGTTTTCCACCCCCATTGTTCGGGTCTTTTTTCATGACCAAGCCATTGTTGAACCTGATGGAACACCCGTAGCGAATGTTGTCTTGCTGCAGCTTCAGTAGGGGGTAGTGAGGCAATGTTGGCTGTGGTCTTGTATGCAGACATTACATAGTGCCTGTACCTCAACTTATTTATTGAAGCTACTTTTTTCCCCACCTACATCGTACAATGCAATAAGGAAACGTTCACCCGCATCGACAACTGCCTCTTTATCAGCTTCAGGGTTTTTAAACACCTGAACAATGTTAATCAGATCAGGATTATTCTTCAAAGTATGAAGAAATTTCATCTTACCCTGATTGAACAAAGCTGATGTTGTGTCACGCCCATTCATGGCATGTAAAAACAATATGTGCTCGGCAACTGCTTTGTCAACTGCACTTAGAGGAGGATATAGTGTCTGAGGGACTTTGCCTTTTCCTGGCTTAAGTAAGTGAACGTTAGGAAAAGTACAGATACCTGTCAAGATGACTATAAGATCTACATCTTCACCGACGACTATGACAGATTCATGTGTTGGTGCCAAGGTAAGAGCTGTGTTGATAATCAGGGTATCCGCATCTTCTTTTGCTTGTTTGCAGACCATGTTACCCTCTGTGAATTTCGTCACTAGCATGGATATCAAACGACTTTTATTCTTAGAGTTGGCAAGGAATTTCTCCTGAGAGACCGTAGGTGTCATTGTTCCATTAAACAGTATTTCGATAGAATTGTTTTTGCGTGCTCTCCTCGAGCGCTCCAGGTATTTAGTGCTTTTTTCAGCAACTTGGTCGGAGTATCCATCAAAAACGACTACCGCACTTGACTTGTAGCTTGATCGAACAAATGCAACATAACTGTCAAAAATATCTGCAAATGACTGCCCTCTGCGCCACACAACTCGATCCCGGTTTTAGAAATGATAGGGAGGGGAGCGGGAGAAATAGAGAGATCGCGCGGCAGAGAGACGGATACGAGGCGAGGGAAACATATACAAACTATTTCAGCGCGCACTTACGCCTAAACTATTTGTCTGAAAAAAAAAACTATACAGAGCTAAATAGTGGAAAATTTTCTCTAGTTTAATTTTTTATACGGTACATTTTCTGTAAGAGTGCATATTTTTCACGCTATAAGCAAAAAACAAAAAATTGTCAAGTTTTTTTGTTGTTTTTTGAATTTTTTTCATGTTTCCCGAAATGTTTTGAGGTGGCAAAGTGGAAATTCATAATCAGCACCCCGAAAAACATAAATGAACCAAAAATCAGGACTTCTCCAAAACTTTCTAGGTAAAAATACCAAATTACTGGACTATAAAACCGTTTGAAGGAACATGTAATAATGTAAATTAAGGTCATCCGGCATGAAATAAGTGCTAACAAACACATCCCAAACAATATCGGCCCATACGTTAACACCGAATTGTTGTTGATGCCCTATGATGTCCCAACTTGTAAACCCTATGTTGTTTCGAAAGGAAGGATGAAACTGCAGTTTTAATATTTTATTTGCATTTTATATCTAAATTAAGGAAGTGTCTTTATTTTATAATATTATTACTAATTATTCATTTGCATTTTAGAATTATTTAAGTACTTTAGGCTGTTTGAAAGTAAATACATTTATTTTAATGTGCTTACTGGGTGCGTTGGACGATGAAACCAAAACGGAAAGAGCTGATCCAGCACTGAGTTTACATTCTAAGAGCAATACACCTTTTCCTTAGTGCAAAGCAGTTGCATTGTCCAGGCAACCAGAAAGCCAAGATTCAAACTACTCTCATGTGATAAGTCAAGATTGTCAGTCCGCTCTGGTGCAACTGATTATGTAATCAGAATTTGAAAAATACGTGAAGAAGAAACGAACTCTCACTGTTAGAAAAGAAAGAGACGTGCAGTGGCCAGGGCGTCAAATATTTAATTATGATAGAGTGTATGAAGTATGATGATTAGCGTAGATACAGGTCGATTGTACAATCTGGCATTGTTAATTATCATAGTAATACTTATAAAAAGAATACTTTCTAACAATAAATTAACATATAAGTGATAAAGGCATATGTATTGTATAAGTGAGAATTTCCTTATATGATTATTGTGTCGAGAAGGGAAACTGAGCTAGCCAGAGATAGAAAGATTATAAGTTGTATTTACGTAGATTTCTGTAATTGTTGCACAACTGAGGGGAATTGAATCGTCATAGGTGGAATAGGAGGAATTCTTCAATTGATTATCCAACGAGAAGCCTCTTTAGACTTCTTCAATTGATGACCCATCGTGAGGCTCTTTAGGATATTTTACAACCCACAAATTTAATTGGCATATAGGTTATGTGCTCACAGGTGGTTGTTGGGGGAGTTTCTTATACCTTCATGTTTAAAGCATGATTTGTCTGCCACAATGGGTGACCAATGAAATCCTAATCCACCTCATGATGTTGTAGAAGCCACTGGCAAGGAAGATCAGCGAGGAAAAGATGCGTTGCAGCATAATGGTATGAGAGGTAGTCCTCAATATGCAGAACCAGCTGTACCATACAATGTATGTATTATAGTGTATGCTGTGCACTGGTGCCTGTTGGAAAGCAATTAGTAGATCATCTTCCAAATCTGGTGTCTGTACATTGGGTAGTCGTCCTGCATCCATGCGTTGTGCTGGTCCCATTTGACTAGTCTCTCCCCGCAACACCACAACCAGCAAAACACATTTACACTCTGTTTTGTCTGTTGGGATGGCGATTAATTTACAAACACGTCATAGATCTAACTTGGTTGTCTGATTCACCCATGACCATTGCTATGGCCCAGTACCTACTCTGTGCAATGCACTTCATGGCCCAGAATTACCAAAACCATATTGCTATTTGGAATGTCCACTGAGAGGAAACCAACTCATAGCTAATAACTCATATCTAGGGCAAAGATCAGCAAGTCAACCTTTGCTGTCAAGATATGAGTTGAAGTTTTTAAGAGTATGTATCATCAGATTAATCAAAAAGTTTAGATAAATATACACACTTTAATTATGTAGGTTACCGGCTCTCCAAGAACAAATTACTCCCAGTTTATAACACCGAGATGATAATAAATTAATTATGTCAAATCTATTCCTTCTATTTAATATTGCTTAGTTTGGGATGCCAACGTTTCTTTTGGTCAAGTTTTTATATGTTGATTTGTAAGTCTTATAACGCGGGGCATAGGTTTTTAATGCCTGGTAACTTTTATTACAACTATTTTGGCTTCACCCTACCACCGGCTCTTCTTTCCTATTCAACATATGTAAATTCTTTTCAATGGTTTCACTTTGCGATTCGGAGTGGTAATTTATTGTTGTCAATACTTATACGCCTACCTATGTTTTCATCGTCTTGTAAGTTATTATGTGCAGGTCTGAATGGCTAATTTGGGACGTGTATTTTTCCTCCCTTTCTCCCCTCCAGTATATGACCATGGTTAATTAAGGGTGGTTTTTATTCGAATATTAAGTTGTGTGGTTAAAAATTGACTATGACTCAAATAATTAGATAGTTAATTATTTTGAAGCTTAAGAAATAGCGTTAAAATATACGTCTGCTTAAAATAAACAGAGTAAGTGTGGTAATAACTAAAGAAGGAACCCGTCCGTAACGTGACGAGCACATCAAAATCATTGTAAAACGCAACGCCAAGTTTAACCAATGGTTAGACCTTACGAATGGTTAAGTTACGTGGACTTTAAGGTGATACTGTAACATTGGGCCTTACTAACACATCACTCCCTAGTATTGTGTTTTCTATGACATCACTATAGCCTTAAACAAAAGGGCAGAGGTTTTGTTGTCAGTTTTGAGATGCAGTCTAGTTGTAATAAGTATATTTATTATGGTTAACTGATCTGTGCTAAACATTCGTTTCATGATTAAACTTTTACATTTAAATACATTTCTGCATGTACGACTTTAATATAATTATGACAGAATATTATTTTCAGTATCTGGTATAGATCTATTGAAGAATTCCATTGGGAATAAAATGAGTCAGTTTGAAATTTATCATGTGATCCAGGGTTTATCAGAAGATTTGGGGTAACTGTTTAAATATTATTATTTACTTACTTAGCACCGCGTCTTACTACCCGTTTGGGTTATACGCTTACGTAGGGCCTACTAATTTCGCTAATGGCTTAGGACTTTGTAATGTTTAATATAGAGAAAGTGAACACGCATTTGCGTGGAAAACCATTTAGGAGAAACCACCCCAGTTTACCCAAGCGAGATTCAAACCACGATCTCCCTGTCCTCGGCAGTCTAGCTCAACAAGAACCTAGCGTGTTAGCTAATTATGCCACTGAGGCGAGTATTATTATTATTATTATTATTTACTAGCCACATTTGAACCTTAAACATGTTGGTATTGTGTAGAAACTTTATGAACAATACAATTATATGAGACATTTATACGTTTGTTGTTGTTTACTATTAAAAAACACTGGTTGGAACTGACATAGCATGTCAATGAGCTGACGTTAGGATTATTTTATACATCCCAATTACATTTAACATGGATATATCCAAATTATCTATTTATGTGTTGTCACCTTGTCATGTCCACATCCACCTATCAGTCGCATCTGCAAAAACGTGAAGTGTAGATTTATTCGGAAATGTCACCCAGAATGCTGATTTGCCCCTCCCATGTCCTCGTCTCCAAGGATGGAAGCAATAGGTTACGCCCTCGCTGGCAACTGGCATTTGTTCTATTATTATTTTTCTCCACTATATTGCATTGCATTAAAACCACTGCACTACAATTTATGTTATTCTAATAATACAGAAAAACAAGTTTTAAGAATTAACTAATAAAATCAATATATTAAATTGGTGGATAACACTTACGGCTCTTCCCTTTTGTAAGGGACAACAAATGGAGAAACATAGTTTCTGAGATAGCCAGCCAATAGGTAGCATTACAGTCCCGAGGATTGTCAATTTGAGTAAACTTATGCAGTTTTCCTTCAAAAGTGCATGTATAGCAAGTGCATATTTTGTCAAAGTGATAATGCAAGAATTCTTGCAAGGAACCTTGAAACTATTTGTATACATCCCATGTTTTGCATGTTTTCAATTTTCTTATATACTCCATACCTTAATAAACCTCATGATTGAACACAAAAATAACTCTTTAGGCACTTAATCAGTGATACAACTTCTTCAATCTGACCGATGCTTACTTTGGTAATTGAGACAAGATTCATTAACTAGCTCCAATAAGTTAGCGTACTGCAGGCACTGTGTATTTTTTTATTAAATTGGACTAAGCACAAAAAAAAAACTTGCATGTTTTAGTTACCACTTGCACGTTTGGCAGATTTTTTGTCTTGATTTAGATTGTTAGAAAAAGTGTAATTAATTTAGAAATAGGCCTTTGAGCTTAGGTATTGCGTTATTACCAAATCGATACTGATCAATTTATTATTTATTATTAGGCCCTAACCCATTCCCAAAGAATAGTATTCTTATAGCCTTTCTTAGTTCTATAGCTTTTGGTTAAAAAACTAGCCTAATGTGTGTTTTTGTGTAAATATATTATATTTACTGTATTTTAGTACTAACACTAATTCTATTTTATACCTCCACCCACTAAATCATTACCCATACATCTAATAGTTTTACACTGTCAATTCCACCCTCAACTATTTTATATGACACATTTATTTGCAAACAATGTTATTTCACAAGATAAATCCTCTTCCAACACAATAGACTACTCTGTGGCATGCCCAACAACATAGTTTGTACTCCTGTTCTGATACTTAATCTCCTTCCCAACCCTCGCACCATCACCCTTTAACACTGATTGTCAAAAAATTCCTTGATCCATTTTAAATCTGGGCTATGGAGTCGTGATTCATAAGCAATTTTGGGTAGAGTCGAAGTTGGTAAAAGTGTACTGACTCCGACTCCAAAGCAAAACTTATCAAATTATAATAATACATGGTAAATATATGGTATAATTTTAATATACTTAGATAGGTATTCTTTAAGACTAACATTTGTAATTTGGATTGACAAATTTATTCATATATAAATTCATAATGTCAAAGAAGCTTTCCATGAAGTCATATGTATTGGAGCATTTTACTGCAGTAAATTTGTTAACTGATTCATACACATGAACTATTTTTGAAGCAGTCTGAATTGGGGTCAGAGTTGTGTAGTAGAAAAAATAGAAAAGCCTGAGTTGGACAGTAGAAAACTAGGTATAGATGTCTTAGCCGGTCATTAGAGAAATAGAAGAGTCTGAGTTGAATGCTTGCTGTACCGACTCCACGGACCTGTTTTAAATCCCGTACTACCTTGACTAATTTCCTTAACATGTGCTGCCTTCTTTTTGTTAGTCTTTTTCAAATTAAAGATTACTTCAAGTAGACTCCATGTTTTCTCCACTGTCCATTCCATAATATTGGGCCAATTTCTGTTCTGGGTAGTTGTTATCCTGTATTTAGTATTAGAGGCTTCTAGAGGGTAGAGGCTACTAGAGGGTGTGGAAAGACAATTACACACATTAGGACATTACATATTATTTATATTAATGTCCTTTCAAGTTTTGCTTGCCTTGACAATAATTTGCGAGCCCCTACTGCTTTGGTTAGGATTGATGAAATACATGCTAAAGAAACGAGTGAGCCAAATATGTTATCTTTCTATAGTTTTCATGTCAGATTAAACAAACATTTCTCTCTTCCTTATTTGTTCAGCCTTCAAGTTACACAAATTTAGTGCATAAAATTTAAATCCTTATAAACCATTAATCATTTTGTTTTTCATTAATGTTGATTCATAATTAATTTTTTATTTTTCAGCTCAACCATCTCACCTGAAAGTTTGGTAGAAAACATTGAGAAGAGCACTAAAAGTAGTGTTTCTAACACTCACAAAGTAGCGACTCAGAAACAAATCAGGCATCTAGCCCAGAGAGCTGTTGATTCAGACAAGTTCTTGGCCAAATATGAAGAATTAAAGTCAAAAAAGTAAGTAGGATACATATTTTTTTATCTAGCACGGCATCCTACTAACCTTTTGGGTAATACGCTTAAATACTAACTACACTAATGGGTTAGGGGTTGGTAAGGTTGATTTAGAGGAAGTGAACCCCCATTTGCGTGGAGGGAGAGTAGAAAACCATTTAGGGCCTCCCCGCCTCCCCCCAGTTTACCCGACCGAGATTCGAACCTCGATCTACCCGTCCTCGGCAGTCTAGCCCAACTTGACTAGCACATTGGCTAACTACGCCACCGAGGTGGTTAAGTAGGATATTATAAATTAGTTACCTAGATAAGAAAATAATTTTGTACAGCGCGTATTGCCACTCGTATGAGCTATCTGAAAATTTACACTAAAAGGGTAGGGATGAAGAAGGTAGACTTAATTGCTGTGGAGAGAGAGTGGAAAACCATTAAGAAATAACCCTCAGTACACCCGACTGGGATTCAAACTCATAAACTTCTTGTCATCTAACATGAAACTGACACCTTAGACCAAGGTACGTTCCAACTTTTTATTCATCCCAAAAGCCAAATCTGACTATCAGTTTGCACCATAGGTTGAAGATATATTTAGATATCACATCAACTTAGTTATAGATCTACAAACAACACTTAATAACTCGTTTTGGTGACCACATGGTTTAAGGTGTCATTCTTACAATAGACTAAACTGTCTATTACGAGGAGATCTAGATTTGAATCTTGGTCAGGTGTATATTGGGTGGTTTTCCCAAAAAGTTTTTCCTCTCTCTCTGTTCAAATGCAGGTACACTTTTTATAAATATAACCTTTATAATCCCTTAAAATCATTAGTGTAATTAGCACATAAGTGTAGATCCTGAACGGGTAGGAAGATGTGAAGTTTAGTAGCTGTTAGGATTGTTTTTGAAAACATATGATCAATGTAGTAAACCAAAAATTGCTATTCACCAAGAAAAACTGTAAAGATATTAAGCTGGGAACTTTTTTAAATGTCTAGAAATCCTGAAAAAGTCAGTGAATTTTATAATATATATAAGTTTTGTAGCGACCCTGGCTCAAAGGCTAGTTTGTTTAAAAGGAAATGAACCCAAATTAATGAGAAGTGTGGATGGTAATGTCACATGTGAATAGCAACCCTAAGTTCACCTGGCAAAGATTCGAACTGTGATGTCTCCGTGGTCGGAATTTAAGTCTATCTTGAGTCCAACACCTTAGACAAACAGTATGTGTGTCAATGCGTTGTTTTAAGCTGAATAATTTCTCGCATACATCTACATTCTACACCTTAGCTAGTCCTTTGTTATTAATTTTTTAAACTTAGTTAAAAAGCTAGATTTGATATGTTTAGTGTTAGTATGCATTTGTAAAAGTTGAGGAAATTTGTTTTAACACGGAAAAGTACACAAGCATTGCACATAAAAGAATGGAAAATTCATATTTTTTGTTTGTTTGAAAACCAAGAAATGTCCATTAATTTTAATTACTTAAAAAGTGTATCAACCCTAATGTTGTTAAATTTTTAGACTAGGTACATTATTCTAAAACAATTATGATAATACACTTGTAATAAATAACTTTTAAACAACCATTACAAACATATTTGTTTTTGCATTCAACATTGACAGCATTGTTCTTTAGTATTATGTCATATATATTATTACTATTAATCATTAAAAAGTGACAGTTGTAGGCCTAGTTCACATTCTATTATATAAAAAAAACCTCCAGGTTGTCAGTCCGCAGCCAATCCATACCTACTGAGTGGCCGCTGTCTTTTGGTGAAAATATTGCCAACTTATGCGGTTAGAGGGTGTTAATGTAATCAGCACAACAAACCTTTTGGCCATTAATCTCAGTTTTAGAGACCAGAGCCGCTACTTTTATTTAATTTAAGTAGCTTCTCATTGATGCTCAAGAGGCTGAGTTGGCCCTGTTCCAGAACCACTGATTCACAGTAAATTTGGAAGTTGAACCTGCGATCTCTGTATCTGCAGCCATGAGCTGTTACCACTGTATCACCGAGGCAGTCTAATATTATGTATACAAATTATATGAAAATTGTTTTAGTAAGTTTTACAACTGTCAAAAAATTTCCATACTATCTAAATCGGACTATATCTGTGAGTGTATTAAATTGAAGGTTATTATTAATAATCATGATGAATCTATTAATAATAAATGTGCGTTCATATACTCTCGTGCTATAAACCAACACCTGTAATGATATGGATTTTTCCTGTCTTTTTAATATTCGCGATCATATTTTAAAGTAAATATAATAATATTTCTTCTTTTCAGT